>CAJUYG010003737.1:455-19745 GCA_910591675.1 Galerucella calmariensis | reverse complement strand
AAGGTATCCCCCTGTATATTAATCTGCCGCGCTTTAGTAAATCCCGAGATCCCCGCTTGGGCTCCCCTACTACAACGTATACTCTGAGCTTTTCTTTACATTCCAAACTGTAACTGAGTTATTGATGTGGTGTTAAAATGATATCCGGCTTATGCTGTTATATTAGAGAATACTTGAGCCGAATATTTCAGGAGAAAACTGGGAATTAAGAATTCCTAATTGTTTTCAACTTTCACTTTGAATAGGTACGGTATTCAACTACTGAATATGAAGTTATCAGCTTAGATAAGGTGTTTTATGAACTAATAGCCCGTTATAAAAAGGCTATTTGAATTTTGGAGTACTGTAATGTACTCTGTGTTATTTATAAGATGCGACATAGGTATTCCTGTACAAAGCTGTCACGCTTTCACCAAATTGCGCTCATATAAAATAATAACAGGTTTGGGAAGGTCGTAGAAAAATAAGTTCAAATGCAATTTCAATTTTCTTAAATTCGCTCTTGTTTGATGAAAAAATGGATAAATATGTTTAAGAAAGTATTCATTTTTATACCACTTTCGAATACTTTCAAGCGCGTAGGAAGTAGTTAGACGGATAGAAGCACGAAAAACTTGGAAGTTAAACGTGAAGTATCGCGGTTCGATTCCCCACTGTGGTGTTCTTAGTATCCGAAAGTGTTATGATAATGGTTTATTACTTTTTTAAACATATCCATACATTTTTTTATTAAACCAGAGCTAATTCAAGAGAATTGAGGGTGCATTTAAACTTATTTTTCAACGACCTTTCCAAATCTGTTATTATTTTTAACGCTATTTGGTGAAAAAGTTTGTACAGTAATCCCCATGTGGCATCTTATAAATAACACAGTGTATACAATATTATAGTTAAATGGAAGCATTGAGTTCATATTTTTCCAGTTAACTTCAGTTAGTTTAACTCCTTATTCTGTGTAGTCTTTATGAAACTGGTCATCTTGATATTAAAAATGGTTTTTCAAAGGTAAAAATGCGATTGTGTGATGTTTAGTTACTTTCATGCTTATCAGGATAAATATAAATTCACCAACTGTGAATACAATGTATACTTGATGTATAGGACAATTTACAGTCAGCAGGATAACAGAACGTTGTAAGACCATAAGGTGCAATTCCTCAGTTCAGTTTAACATCGATTATCGTTCTACTATTTACACATAGTTTTTCAGTGCTTTTGAATCAATCTTACATTCAGAATTCTAAGACAGTTATATTCATCCAATCATTCAGAAAAATCTGCAGTGTGTAGCAGAACTCTTTAAAATGCCCAAGCAGTTGAACAGTGAATGTCAAGAGATAGTAACATTTATGTAATCAAAGTATCTCGCTCTTCCCGCTCAAAGCCAACTGCACCTGTGCTACCTAGGCATTTCAGTGAGACTTGGTAAACATGTGTGACTGCACCACGCTCTTAACGTGTCAACTGTAGGTTAGTTGGTTCTATCCAAGTACTACTTATGTGAAAATGAGCCCATGTCTCGGAACAAATTATCAAAATATAGAGAGGTTAGTTACTAAAATCAAACAGGATGGCATTAATAGTGGAAATATAGCTTTTGATGACCTTTATGGAATGGAATCAGTTGGAGCTGCGGTGTTCCCAGAAATATTATTCCCATAGAAGATTTTTACAACAACCCCTCTCGATATAAATGTTTTAAAAAGCTTGAATTACGAAAAAAAGACAGTCAGATTTCTACTGCTACTATTAGAAGATTGATTGGAGTTGTTTCAGGGTATAGCTGCGGGCGCATCAACATTTTGAACTCTTTTGTTATTTCATCCAAACGCAGCATGTTCTTCTACTCACGTAAACACATATGTTTCCTCACACTTACACGATTTTTCGCATATTCTGTCAAATACAAACTTTTATCGTTATTGAAATTGGATATTGTCAAATTTTTTTCACTGAAACCAAAGTCCCTATCTCTTTGCCACATTCTTTTTTCAGTCGAACTAGCTAAATAGGACGCGTTGCAGTTGAATTACACCAAATTCACTTGAGGAATGAAGTGTCACTTAAGAAAGTATTACTTAGAGAGAAAAACGGTGCTGTTTGCCTCAAATGCTGTAAGAGACGTATGTCATACTATTAAAATTCATCATTAACGATATTATTGTTATATATTCAAACGTAAAAGATTGGACGTTTTTAATCATAGGTTGAATTAAACAAACTTGATATATTTTCATATAAAATGATTGGTTACTGTTCATTGCATAAATGAATAAACATATACTTACCTCTATTGAAAAAATCTAAGACTCTTATATAAGCCTTTTATTTGTAGATACAATACGAGGCACAGGTCAATAAAAAAGACTACTAGATTGACACTTCCAGTTTTCTTGAAGTGAAGAGAAGAATAGTTTAGTTTTCAACGTCACTAAAGTTTGTTTTGCAACGTCATCGTCTCTTTATCGTTGAGAAACTATAGTTTTTTGTCTTACATGAATCTTGTTTTATATCATACTGCACGAACACAAGAGTTACAACGCCACGTAAGAAGTTTGTTACTCCCAAGTTATTTAATATAGAACCAATACAACATAAGCATAATCTATACATAATCACGATATTAAAACAGACAACGAGTTGAGATTCTATCTCAACCTTCATGTAGCTAGCTTCTCTTTTAGATAATGTACGTCACAGCATAAATTATCAAATCTTACCCAAGCTGAATTTACAAATTGACATGAAAATCTCCTGAGGATGAAAATATTGAAAATTATTGATTATGATTATGTCCACCACTGAGTATTCCCATTGAAGTATTATCATAATATTTATGTGAGGCTTAACACCTTAATTGAGAGAACGAACCGTTTTACCATATCAATCTTCTTCCAGGACATGTTTCAGTAGGTCAGAACATCAACAAAATTAACATTCGGTTTTAAAACGTGAATCTTTCAAGTTTTAACCACCAGGTAGAGAAGCAAGGTCTCAAAAATAAACTCTTCGGTGACAATAATTATCCAGCCATTCCCTCGATATGGGAGAAAGCAAGGAATCGCCATAGTCCAAAGTGTTGCCTTGGGTCCAACATAAACCGTCAACTTGATTAAAATAATTAAATACTCCGAAAGTTTTGAGGGTGCGAAGTTGGTAATTGCTTCGCCAAGTCCTCGGTACTCTCCAAGCAAAAGGACTTGCATACTAGTAAAGGAGCTGCACTGATTCTGTCTCATTTTCGAGTTTTCAACATGGGAATCTCCATAAGAAAATCTAGGGTCTGAAAACGTCAAAATTGACTTCTAAGAGGGGTTAACACTGGCAACCGGACTGCAACTGGACGGCAACTAATCGCGGCAAACGACGTCTCGTTTGAAAGGCATTAACGTCTATGGACGTTAACGTCACGTCAAATGTCAAACGTCACATGTCAAACGTCACGTTGCCAAGTGTCCCGGCGCTGGGCCAATCTCGACGCTCCATACGGGGGTTAATCACGTGCGCCTGCGCAAGGCTGGGCCAATCACGACGCTCCATACGTCACGTTGTCATGTCAAACGTCACTCTCTCAAACGTCACGTTGTCATGTCAAACGTCACATGTCAAACGTCACTCCCTCATACGTCACGTTGTCATGTCAAACGTCACGTCAAACGGCACTCCGACAAACGTCACTCTGTCAAACGTCACGTTGTCACGTCAAACATCAACATAGGCCACCATTCAACTTGGCGACCACCGCCACCATTCTTACTCCAACTCTCCGAACACTCTAACGATAAACATAGGCATTTTAACTCCAATTAAATTGATTCGACTGCAGTTAGATTCGAACCCACAACCTTCGCGTCTATAGCAAAGCATTCAACACACCCTGCCATGAGCTCTCATGCGTATTAGATTCGAATAAATGCATTACATGCTCGCGCTGTGACCGGGTCGGAACTTTTTTATGCTATATCAAAACATCAAAATTACGCTACTCGGTTTTAACATATACAGGGTGTTGCAAAATCATACCTAGAGTGACCAGAATGACGTAATGGGGAGTGCGCATGGGTAGGTGAATAAAAGCCGAAAAACGACACATCGTTAAACGGGCGCAGAGTTCTCTTTTGTAATTTGACTTCGAAAGAGTACAGACATTGGTTGGTGAATAAAGACATTTCTTGAGAAGTAAGGTTATGCAGCAAATAGAGAATCATAGTTTATCGGATGAGGGACAAGTGAGTCATCAGACGTGGAGCATACTTCATATAAGCTGGGTGTCTTTAGCTTGCAGACAATTACCGCAAACTACTTATCCATTAAGACGTATCCAACCTACGCCATGTTCAACGAAACAGAAGAGAATATGAAAAATAAAATCAATAATGTTTTCGCCATGACATGTGTATTAGAATCTGTCTTGGTTTTAATTTCAAAAATTGTAAAACGAAAATTTGAATCTTCATGTAATATAAAAGTTGATGAATATACAGAGTGTTTCAATAAAAACCCATGTTTTGTGAAAAAAACTTTATTTATAATGGTTATATAGTATTTAAAAACCAGTGACGGAGACGTTGTACATCTCTTTCAGTACATGAAAATAGTCCAGATGCATGACAGGAGTTTGGATATTGAGCAAAGTTTCCAGTTTCACAGGGTGTACCATCGAATTTGCGAACATCAATAATGTGTGGAAAAACACCGAATATGTGACACTTCTTCAGCAGAAATTCCGCTTTTTGTTGCCCTCGAACGTAAATGTAGTCTGCTGCATACAATAGCTTGCTTTCCAATATTTCATTCAGAATATTCTACATCTCCTGAAGAGTATCGAATACCATGCACACTCCTTTCCAAGTAGGATGTAGTCTTTCTATTCACATCACTTAATGAAGAAAACGGTTGTGTAGGTGAAAATATGAAATGTGAACTTTTGAAACCAATTTCTATGGTGAGTTCTTGGACAACGAAAAGCCCATCTACGACAAAGCCTTGAATGTCTACAAATGCTACTCTCATGGTAACGTCTATTCTAATGCTAACTCTAATCATCATCTAGTTCAAGCTTTTAACAATTTCGGTGAGGGGGAAGTATTCCATCACGCAATCGTGAATGATGATGCAATAGACTTTGGTATTTTCGGGAAAACCTATGTTTGCTTCAATGTCGAGTTTTACATCGACTGTGGACGCCTTCATGCTTTCTTCCTGTTTTGAACAATCGATAACAAACAATGCCCGCTTTCTGAAAGACGAATAATCCAGCAGGGGGTGCTTCTGTGTTGAGTTTGCATAGTTGGGATAGAATTCAGTATAGTTAAAATATGCTTCATTGTAGTCAGTTTTAGCGAAATCCAATTGCATTCTTCCATTAGGCCAATAGTCACCAATAAGCGACAGTTTCACTCTTTGCACATCGGCATTGTCAAATAAATTAGGATCGGCTGTAGTCACGTTACGTTTTTCGGTTTGGGTTAAAACAATAACAAAACGAATTTTTCCAACTGAAGTGGATGTTTTAACAGCCCAAACGTCAAACGTCACGCTATCACGTCAAACGTCACGTTGTCACGTCAAACGTCACGTTGTCACATCAAACGTCACGCTATCACGTCAAACGTCACGTAGTCACGTCAAATGTCACGTTGTCACGTCAAATGTCACGATGTCACGTTAAACGTCACGTTGTCACGTCAAATGTCACGTTGTCACATCAAACGTCACGCTATCATGCCAAACGTCACGTTGTCACGTCAAACGTCACGTTGTCACATTAAACGTCACGTTATCACGTGTTATCACGTCAAACGTCACGTTGTCACATCAAACGTCACGTTATCACGTCAAACGTCACGTTGTCACGTCAAACGTCACGTTGTCACGTCAAATGTCAAACGTCAAATGTGAAACATCACATGTTAAACTAACAGTCAGAATAGTCAAACACTATTCTTAGAGACATCTAAATTAACCACTGCGCATTCTTGTCTTCGAGGGCCGTCTTTGGGGAGAGTGTCTCGCATGAAAACTCCTCGAAAATGTATGATTTTGAGTAATTTTGCAAAATGCGCAATGTCAAAGTCAGATAGTGCGTGATTGGGTAGCTTTATTAGTTTTTTTTCAAATACAATCCGAAGTCGCCTTTTGGATACTTTTTCACGTATAGGCCGGATCCTACACGCTCCATAGCCTTATTATGACGTACATCTTCCTCCAATTTCCTTTGCGCATGCTTAGCATCAATGACGGTTTTTGCAATCCCAGCAGCACCACCTGACAAAGCTCCAAGTGCCGAAAGACCGGCAAACAAAGGGATAAGTGGTAGGAAACCTCCGGATTTCGCTACAGGTATTACTCGAGGAACCTCAACTTCTTTTTTGCTACCAAATTCTTTAATAAGTGCTTTGGCTGCTCGTGAGGCAAACGTTGCGGTGTCTTTTGAAGATGTTCCTCTCTTCAATGACTTTCCTACTTTTAGAATAACATCTCGATGCAGCTTTCTTTTCACCTTCATTCCGCCTGTTACAAGTAATGCAGCAGTTTTCTCTCCCAGTGAAGCGTCTTTTGATTTGACGCGTGCCCAAGCTTTATCTTCAAGTATCTGATCGGCTCTGTGTAGTTCTTCGAGAGACTTATTCTTCCAGTAAGAAATATCGTGTTGTTTACAAGCTGCGTCCAAGGGGTTAATGCCATGATCTCCACGATCAAGACGTTTTTCCAATTTTGTACCAGCTAATAAAAAAACTATTAATTTTTCGCAAAAAAGGGTGGGGGTGGTTCACTTACGTCCACAGTACTGATAGCTAGGTAAGTGAAGTTCAATAGGTAGTTTATTGATGAGAGAATTTAAGGGACCTTCTCCTTCAAACACCAACATAAAGACTGATACGCGTAAGTGGTGACACATATATTTAAAGAGTGGTACTACGAAAAATGACACACACAATGAAAATAATTCAACAAGAGCAGACTATACCCATTGAAAATTTGGATTCCACCTCAACGCCATCGATCGGCAAACATGGTAAATTGTTACGAAATTCTTTCCGTGCCATTATATGCCGTCCCAGCGGGTGTGGAACATACTCAAAAATACTGAAACAGCTTATACGCGATGATTGTAATGTTATTGTGTTATTCAAGCAGGATGAGATTAACTTGAAACATATATTTGACGAACACGTATCTCCAGACATGACATTTGACGTATTTAAAAATATGTGTTCAAAGTGCTGGTGTGATCGCTAATGTACTTTGGTAATTATGAAGGATTTCCCCTCTAATAATGGTAGGTATCGCAAAGGATTCGATAAATATATAAAATTGTCAGCTGCATCTTTAGTCCACACCAATATGTCTGACGATAAGGTTGCCAATGTATAGCGTAAGAAAAAAGTGTCTGAACTTGCTAGATCAATTTGCAAGAAATACCTGGCATTGAAATTAGGTAAAACGGAGCAAGATGAGTCCATCAATAAACTATTCAAGCCAATATCTAAACCACTTGAAGAAATTGTGCAATCCTCAAAAACATTACAAAAAACAATTACAAATTTAAATCCAAAAGAGAAAATAAAGGAAGAAGAAGAAGAAGAACCTGATGATGTGTTTACACCTTTTCTCGAAACGGAACCGGTGGCCGAAACCGATGAATCCGGCAATATTACACGTTCTGAATCTCCAGAAGAGATGCGCCTCGAAATTCAACAGGAAGCTGTCGCAGACTATTTGGATCAATATCCTGCCATCAGTCATCAGTTCATTGAAGATTACTTCCAAAAATATGATAAAATTGATAAAAATTATGTTCCAATATACAATGATGAAATCGGTTGGTCATTGGGCAAACGTCGAATTGCGTTTGATGGAAAAACCGGTAATATAAACATACTACCTGAGAGAAACAAAGGAGAAAGATATGTAATTGGAACACCAGGCTTGTATGAGCTTCTATTTTACCGAGACCCCAGTTACAAAGATTCACAGAACTATAAAAATCTATTGACAACAACTGAAGTTCATTTAGACAAGTTAGATGATCGTCTTAAGTGGTCAAGTACTGAAAAATATCACTACATCATAAAACCTTTATTCAAAACAAAATCTCTAACGACGACGAATAGATCGTCTCAGGTATTGACTCGTCTAAAATCGATTCCTTCAGCAAAAGGAAAAGGCATCGATCGTTTAACATATAATGATAAACCTATGGAGTATATTTATTGGGACGATGTCAATTAATTGGTGGATCGTTTGAAGTTGTTGATTGCTTCAAAAGAGGCAGGTAATATGTCACACGACAACGAAATAGTAGCAATTATCAATGAGCTCAAGGAGGCTGATATAATAGAATAATACTAGTTGAAACTTGTTCATTTCAATTATGCCAGTCGATAAATTCGGACATAGACATCAAACGCCCTATGCGCTTTTACCAGGAAAAATTACGTTTCCTCATACACCCGACGGTAATATTAATATTGAAAATGTGAAAATTTGTAGTGTTAAGGAACCGACAACAAATGGTGACGATGCAACAAGAAAATATGTTGATGTACAGTTGAATGATCTACGTGCTACCAACTCGCCATTAATTCGAACACATGGTGTGGTGCTGCAGCAACAAGACCATGATATAAAGGATTCAGAAGTAGGATTGAACGAAATGAGAAATGAGCTTCGTAAGACTGAAATTCCCATATTACAGGCGAATATTTATAACTTACAAAATAAAACTAACGAAATTGACATGTATTCATTTCGCGAAATCCCCCTGTAGCAGGTAGGGATATGGCTACGAAGAAATATGTTGACGAATCAATTGCCACAGCAGAAGCCTTTATTCGAAAAGAATTTACTGCTTCCACGAATACAAGCATAAGTGGATTGAGAAAAGAATTTACAGAAAATATCAGAACCCTCTCTGATTTGAAAAGTAACATTTCAGATATTGAGAACAATATTAAGGTTATGGATACGAATAACAATAACCGCATTCACAGTCTGGAGCTGAAGCTAGCCGGTAATACATCATAATATGCACACCAAGAAGAAAATTCAACTCGTAAACGAGCTCCACAAACCGATACGGGAAAAATTCTCTCGGAGACGCACTATTATCAAGGGCCTTGATGATCTTTGGGCCATGGACTTGGCAGAGATGAGAAATTTTGCCTCCCAAAATAGAAATCATAAAATGATACTTGTCGTCATTGTTTGTTTTTCAAAATTTTTGTGGACACGCCCATTGAAGACGAAGACTGGTGAGGAGATTACTCGAGCATTCTCTGACATTCTCGATCATACTAAAAGAACACCGAAAAATTCACAATCCGATCGGGGGACGGAGTTTTACAACAGCAAGTTCCAAAATTTGATGAAAAACACTGTATAAATCATTATAGCGTATTTAGTTTAGTACGATTAAGGCTTCTATGGCCGAACGTGTTATAAGAACGTTAAAATCAAAGCTCTACAAATATTTCAGTTCAAATGGCACCTATAAATGGATCGATATTCTTCCTAAAATTACTCAAGAATATAACAATACCAAGCATTCCAAAACAAAATATCAACCTTCTGAAGTCAACAAATCTAACGAAAAATCTATTTTAAATAATGTATACGGTCCACGAAAATTGAAGGTCGGTGATATTGTACGCATAAGCAAGTCGAAACATGCCTTTGAAAAAGGGTATACACCTAACTGGATAACTGAGCTATTCAAGATCGTTAAAAGTAAAATAACCAATCCTGTGACGTACTTGCTCGAAGATATGCAAGGTACCCCAATCAGTGGAGGGTATTACGAAGAAGAATTGCAGAAAACGTCAAATCCAGACATTTGCTTGGTGGAAAAAGTTCTAAGACGTAAAGGTGAGAAAATGTACGTCAAATGGCTCGGCTTAAATAAATCCCATAATAGTTGGATAGATAACGTAGATGTTTTGTAACATACTTTGAAAGAGTGTGGGAGGGAAACTATAAATTGGATTGAGCTATAGCTGTTGATCTCAGTTATACCGCGAACAAAAAACTAGATTTTCTCAAGGATCTTTGATAAGAACAATAAATTCTTCAAAAGTTTCAAGTATTGACTTTATCAAACTATTATACCACAATATTGTGATTCCTACTTTTACGTATGCTAGTGGTATATGGGCTCTCCGTTACTTGGAACAGTCAGAAAAAGTTCAAAACACTTTTTGGAAAAACCTTCTGTTTATGCAAAGGTCAACAGCTGAACACATAGTCAGAACTGAAATTAGCTTATATAAAATGGGTTACTTTATTATAAAACAAGCATTAGAAATACTCCATAGAATAAAAAATAAGAATCCTAACCGGTATGTTCACCGAGCACTAGGTCGACAAATAAGTTTACAAGGAACCACTCTTGGTAGTTTAAAATACAATTGGGCTGATCAGTTACGACACTGTCTTGTTAACTACTGTAAAACGGAAACTAACGTTAATGATATTGACTTAAATTCAAAGCATACAATTCTGAACAGTTACATTCATAGAAATTACGAAAAGGATTTAAATAAAATTTTAATTAGTATCCGTCATCCTCTTTATAAACATTTGTTACAAAATAATCTTGAAATTAATTACAATTATCTAAATAGTACAATTCCTTTACATACTAAAAGGCTGATTGCTCAACTCAGAACAGCTAACATAGAAAAACTATATATATATATATATATATATATATATATATATATATATATATATTCTAAATCGACAAATGTACTACCTTATAGTCGCTGGAATGTGACTAAGTACGACATTTTGAATAAATGTACGACAGTTTGTGGAGAAATGTACGACGCTCTCAAAATCGAGAGGAAATGTACGACAATCGTGGACCTCAGGGTCTATATATTTATCTAGGGCACATACTTAACGATTCGTAAGCATAGTGCTACTGCCATACGCACACAGATGGCTGTAGTGTTCATAATTTGGAAATATTTGTAATATATTATTGTTGGACTTACTTCGGTGAAGTGAGTTGTCTATGTATTGAATACATTAATAAATAATATATAATAATAATAATATATATATATATATAATTATAATAATAAATATTATAATATGGTATGGATGTTGCATACGTAATAAAGTAAATATACCTACATGTGTTTTATAAATTGTATATGAAGTATTGTAAAATAATTTATGATCAAAGGCAATGGTATGATAAAATAAAACTTTTTTAAATGTTTGATTATTGCGAAAGTGAGAAAATTGATAAATTTCCATCACTTAATTAAGAAGCAGGAGAATTAAATAAATAATTCGAAGTTAACGATAACGATATAGGTACATTGAAATAAATATTTTGTTATAATTTGAGATTGTACCTAGTAAAATTGAATAAGTAGGTATGTAGGTACATGGAAATATTTAGGTAACTTAGTATACAGGGTGATTCATAACTATTGGGACATAGGCTAAGAGTAGATTGTTTGGACCAAAATATGGCGATAGGCGATAGAGTTTGGGACGAACTTTGGTATCAAAAGTAAATACTCACCGTATCTACTATTTTTTGGTATTGTTACCAACAATGAACAGGGCAATTCTACAAATTACCCACCTATCGTTGTGATATAGATAAAAAAGTTACATGTAAAACTTGTGTGGTTATACTCAATTTCGTGAAAATGCTAGAGGCATAAAAAATAAAGTGATGGGTTGGTAAAGTTTGTCCAAGATCAATTGCTGAAGAGACGTCCCTTTTGCAATTGATTTTGTATAAAATTTACCAAGCTATGTTTTCTCTGTTGGGAGTTTGATGTTCCACGTTGATCGTTGATCAGTTTTTCGAGGACCTGTGACGTTATTTTTCGTATAGGTACCAGAAAAACTATAGGCCAGGAAATATATAGACCGAAAATGACCATTTCGTATGGTAGATTTTTAGTGTACAGGTAGTATCTACTTATTAACGAGGTACAAGACGATATGAACTGTAGTTTTAACGATATTTTACGTTTTTCACTTATATTTTTTCCCTCGGATTTTACAAAAAAAAAGTTCAATATTTTTTTTATTCGTCATTATAAGACCTACAAAACTAAGCTTGTTTGTACGAAAAAAAACCTTAATTATTACCAAAAAACCATTGTTTATTACCAAAAAACCATTGTTTATGCAAATAGACAATTTTAAAACGAGCTATTATCACTGCCATGTTCATGCCTTTCGTTTAATCATTCGTATTAACAAATTATTATAGGATCTACACTAGCTTGAGCGAAGTTCATCGATACGTAAAATTTTTTATCTGTACCTACCTTCCATCATTAAGTATCTCAACACATACCTACCTAATTATTTTTATGGAAAAAGTTATTTTGTAACAATGGGTGCGATTATTGAAAATGACCTTAGTTGTAAAATAGAATAAGTCACATTGAACAACTTTTTTCAACATATTATAATTTCATACATGGATATAGGGCGGAAAGAGCTTTAATATGAAAAAAGAAATGTAAGATTCGATAAAAAGCAAAGGAGTTATTTCCTGAACAAGTATTTTACGAAAGACCATATCAATCAACTCCAAATTCTTCTTCCCGGATGCCAAATCTCCGGCAGCACACCTTTTAGGAAGAAAAATGCGTATCATTTTAGATCTTTCGATGCCTTCAAACAGTAAAAGCACTCAAATCAACATAGTTCAAAGTAGGTATTTTCCAAGGGAGAAGGGATAATGTCTGTTAAAACATTTCAAGGGAATAAATCCAAGTTTACTCCAGAACAGGTCGTTGAAAAGATAGGTAACATAATGTACAATGTTATGTTTTGATGCTTAAAGGAAGATACAGATTGAAGAGAGTTCACGTTATTCAAATGACACTCAGGTATAATTTAACAAAAGAAAAAGAAAATCATTGTAGTATGTATTTTACACATTAATAAAGGTAAATAAATATAGGTACGCACGCCAATGGTCGGCGTTTACCATCAATGGGATTAAAGATAAAACTTTTTTCACGACTGTTAACATGGGGAAGATTTTTTGTTATAAGTCGGTGTTATGTCGTCTGCTGTCTACCGAAATATTCTAGCTATATTTAAGTTTATTTCTTCGAGGTATTTTTGTATTTTTGTATTTTGTTCAAAAATAAGTAAGAACACATTTTAAAATATGTTATTTTCATGTGTCAATAACAAAAATATCGTATAAGACACCGATACTCTTATCCGATAATAGAAGCTGTGAATTTTGTTTTAATGGTTATTGATATCAAAAAAGTTTACAAGTCTACTGACCGTAATCGACAAAAGTTGTATGCAACAGCTAGTCTGTAAAGTATAAATACCTACCTACATACCTAGGACTGAAATATTGAAACGACCGACGTAACATAATAAAAACAAAAAAAGCCTGCAACGTATAAACGTACGACGCAACATAATGAACATTCAAAAAACCTGGAACGCGCGTAAGTTTATACATGATAAACAAAATTCATGAAACATTTTTTTATAAACTAAAACTTTGTATTGTTCCATAAAATAAATTATACATCTTTATGGAATGGCAGAGTAAAAACATATCGAAAAAAAATTTTTTAAATGGAAGAAATTGATATCACTGGCAACTAAATGTCAAAAACATTGTGTTCAAGTTAGGTTGCATTCGTGTTATAGGTATATAACCCCCGAATAGGTATATTCGGTGGTATAACTTTATTACATTATTAGGATATACAATATACGAGTATACAGTGTGGAACAGCCAAATGGAATAAATTAGATAACGAATAGCTGAGGGTGAGGGCGTGTTGGGAAAAACGCTTGTACACGTCGATTTGTATTTTTAAATGCTCATTTTTTTTTAATTATATAGGGTGTGTGACAGTGGCCAATACCAAATTTCTTATTTTAAATGCAACCCCCTGTATATTATTTATTTTTTGAATTTTTCAGAAAATTCTAAACATAATTCATGTACAATGTCATATACCTATCTTCAATTGTTTCGGAAATATCAAGTGTTTTCAGATTTAGGTATTACATAAATTAAAATTAAAAAAATAAATTCACTATTATTACACACATTCGGAAATGTACATTTCACGGTCATATAAATCGTTAAAATTGCCGCTATTGGTCTAATGAGAATCCTCACTGGATGAGAGAACAACACACGCAATATCCTGAAAAACTTATTGTTTGGGCAGGAATAGTTGGAAACCATATCGTAGGTCCCTTTTTCATTGATGGCAACTTGAATGGAGATAAATATTTAGAACTGCTCCAAAATAATGTCGTGCCAACTTTGACAAACTTATATCCAGATCCAGCAAACCCTCAAGTTCCTGCCAATATAATATGGTTTCAGCAAGATGGAGCGCCGCCCCAGTTCCAGTACCAAATCAATGTCCGGCAGTACCTGAACTGAATTTTTCCAAATCGGTGGATAGGGACACCGAATAATAATCAAATTGATTATTATTCGGTGATAGGAAGGAGCGGATCGATAGAATGGCCAGCACGATTCCTTGAATATCCGGAGCAGTGGACTTGCTTTCTTACCAAAAAAACGGATATATTTCATTGGGCAGATGTAAAAAAGATCCCCGCATAGGAAAACGTTCAAAAATATCTGGATGTATTAATTGAAAAGGACTCTATTGACTGTAATAAAAAAACAGAAGTTTTTGACGAATTTTCATTAATTCGATGGGTAGAAGGATTCAAACACTTTCACACCATCACTCTTCACCCTGAAAACTTTTCTATTTTAATTGTTTATATTTTATGTTTGCCTGCTTAAAATGATTATTTATATATATTTATTTCCTATGCGAACAAATTGTGGACATCTGAGAAAACTAAGTTACAAATTTCACTTCTATAGGCGATGTTGATAGCTAAGGTGAAATTAAAAAAACATGCCAAAGTTTCATTCTTACTCAATCATCACCCGCTAGGTAGGTGTATTAAAGCAAATTTGATCCACTGATGAATATAAACATAACTATAAACAATTTAGGTATGTTTAAAAATTCTTTACTTTTAAGCTCACTAACTTTTTCTGGAGAAATAACTTTGAAAAATTGAGTTGTTTTTTTATTAACTACCTCTTAATAATTGACCTGAATAAAACAATGTATCGTTTTGAGTCAAAAAATAAATGATCAGGTTATAGGTACATGAATTATGTCTAGAATTTTCTGAAGAATCCAAAAAATAAATCATATACAGGTGGTTGCGTTTAAAATAAGACAGTTGGTATTGGTCACTATGACATGACACACCCTATATAACTTTTTTTGCAAAAATCTGCATTTAAAAATACAAATCGACGTGTCCAAGCGTTTTTCCCAACACGCCCTCAGTTATTCGTTATCGAATTTATTTCATTTGGCTGTTCCACACTGTATTTTAGTCAAAAACAAATACGCCGGTAAAGGAAGGTGCCGCCAAAGATAACATGGTGCCGCTGGCAGCGACGGCAACGATGGATATGTTTACATTTTTTGCTAGCATTTTTTTATCTTTGCTCTACCTGCACGTGCAAGGGTATTTATTGTACAGATCATTTTACTGTCTATATGGTTTAAAATTTCTATTTTACTTGGTTTCATTTCTCGAAAACATACAAACATACGGGATGTTTGAATAATCTGTGTAAAAACAAATTCTAGATATTCTGCCTGTGATTTTCTTGTTACCTATATATATTTCTGAGACATTCGGATTTATGTTAAATAATTAGCTGATTTGAACTTTCTCGAATATTATGTTACTCAAAATTAGCCAACTTAGAAATAAAACGAAATAAAAGAATAAAATAATGCAACTGTCGAAACTGTAAGAAATAATTAATAATCTCTTATACTCGAAAACTATATTTTATTCGCTCTCTCAAAAACTAGCAATCTCGTATATTTATATTATTCAGATCCTTTCTAGGTATTTCACGTCTTGTTGATAACTAAACTACCTGACCCCTTCAACCCTCGTTGTACTTCCCTTTTCTTGATACTCAGATTGTTTTTGTTTCTATATATTTAAACATTCCTATGTTGTTATTGTTATCTCGCACGTAACGCTCGTTTGAGATTCCTCTGACGGACCTTGCATATAGGGTGGATCCAAATAGGTATATCTTACAAAACATTTTGTAATTACAATTTTCAAGCTTTGATTATTTTTATAAAACAAATCCTAGGTAGGTAGGTAGGTATATCCACCTACAAATTATAATACTTAATAACTGAAAATAACTCAGACTTTTTAAATGTAGGTATACAAACATAGGTAGGTATACATATACCTATAAAAACAATGAATTCTCATTATTTCATTTTCCTAAAATTACAACCGAAATCGTAAACAAAAAAGGCAATAATAAATTCGGCTAAGTCTGTAATCGTAACACCAATAAGCCGCAATGATACCACTTTTAGTTAACAGTAACAAAGTTTTTATTTCCGTGAAGAAGCTAGGTACATAATAATATATTAAGTTCCTAGAAATCCTGTTTTAGGTATGTAGGTATTATACGACAGTTTCAATACTAATAGAGCATTAAAAACTTCCGAATCTTGAACAGTGGTTTTCACAAAGATATATTATCTAACACAATTATCGTACGTTGTTCATATAGGAATAATTATATAGCCATAGGTTCCGATTTGAAACTGGTTTGAAGAGCCGAGGCGCAGTTTACGGATATTATTAGGGTCAATTCTATAAGTGGATTAACGGCAAGCCGTTATATTTGACGAAGTTTTTTACGATATTAAAAATGTTTTAATCTATATATAGTCAATATTAGGATTTGAATTTTAACAGATTTGGTGTCCAATTAAGAGTTCTCCGTTCATATTTTAAAGATTATTATGCGTACAGAATAGTAAAATGGAGTTAGAAGATTGTCTAATTTTTAACCATATGTTAAAATTCAACATTTTTTTACAGAATTGCACCTATTTTAAATTCTGAAATTTTCCTTTACCTTTATGTGATAGATATTTCACAAAATTTTTTTATTATATAAAATTAATTTTTTCATTTCTGTGGTTGTTTGAATTAATGTATTACTTCAATACTTTATGGATCTTTATTAGGTAGGTAGGTACTTATACATATCTTCCGTATGATCCTTTGTGGTAGGTACATTCAATATTTTTCTCGATATTTAATTGTTACTTTTGGGAACTCAAAGCAGGGTGGTTTAATTTTTTGAAAATAACAAATAATAACTTTATTAGATATACCTACCAATTAACAGTATACTTATAAATAATCAAAATTTCAGAAAATTGATTGTAGTCCTTATAATGGTGAAGGTTAAAGCTCAATTAGATATTTTGCACAATATTATTTTGGGCAATATTGTATTACTCAGTCAATATTTTTTCACTCAAACGCTCCAACATTTTTGTGCAATCCCCATTATTTCGAAATCAGATAGCATCGAAAGCAATCGGATTAAAATGTCTTAATACCTAGTACCTATCTAAGAAACGAAAAGTGAATTGTTTTATATATTTTTATTCTGTAAAAGAACCCAAACGTCTGTTTGTTGGTCTAAAGATTGATGAGATTTAAAGTTGAGTGAACCAAAAGATTACCAAAATATTATTTACGCATGAATAATGGCTCATTCATTGAAGTATTGGAAATTATATCACCATTAATTTTAAAACAAAATACATTGATGGCAAATGCTATTTCACCTACAGAGCTGTTAATAACAACCCTGCGATTTTCCACTACAGAGCGAAGTTTTTTGAAGACTTAAAATTTAGCACTGCAATAGCACCACAAACTAGGTACCTATTAGTGTTATTATTTTGGAAACATGTGAGGCTATAATAACAACGTCGCAAAAATACATTAAGGTAAGGTACCTATATGTATCATTGAAAAAAACTAAACAAAGTTATCCTAAAAATAATTTGAAATAACACAATAATAAGTTCTAGAAACAGATTTGCCGGTGCTTGTTGGAATATAGAGGTGTTGAAAAAGTAACGATACGATACACGAGTACCTACTCGTTACTCGATGATACCCGAAGTAACGAATACTCACCCAACAGCTTAGTGATTACTTCGATTAACCGAGCGATTAACTTATACTTATTTATTTTTTGTTTATTTTGTTACATTTTTATTACCTACGACCTACATGTTATTTCGATGAAATATTAAAAAATTGTTGTTTTAGCCTAAGTGTTTAAAAACTACACATATAGGTAGGTACCTATCTACCCAATAAAAAAATATGTTGAGCAATGCAATCGTTTTTTATATTATAGAGGTAAATGTAAATAATCTATAATAACCTATAATTATATTGTGGAAGATAACAATATTTTTTAATAATCAATATTTTTCTCAGTCCTGCGGGACCCTGACCTAAGTGCCTTGCCTAATACCTACCTGAAACGAGCCCTTAATCTCATAATAAATTGAGCGTGTAGGTATTTCGTATACTTTTCAATAGCAATAATCAGAATAATCAAAGTAATATTTCAAATGATTACTTTATACCAAAGTAACGATTCGTACCGAATTCTCATAAGTAACGAAAATCAACATCTCTATTGGAATAAAATGTTGGAATTGTTGTCAGCCTCCATTAGAGTTGGTGTTCCGGCACCTATATTAGAGACACTTTGTTGCCTCTTGTTAAGGGATTCTTTACAGCTTTTTACCAGTTTAGACCTAGTTGTTGGATCGCTGATAGCTTTAAGCAGAGTCTGGCTGTCAGTGAATATTTAATTTTTTGTCCGGTATTACCTTCTTCTGAGATTTTCATCAATGCAGGCTATAGCGGCAATCGTCTCTGCTTGAAACACAGACGTGTGTATCGACCAAGGCTAAAGAACATTTTCTTCCTAGGTCCACTTATTCCAGCCCCAAGCCATGGTTTGTTTTGGAACCATCGGTCATATCAATTTCTTACATGGTATGCAAAAAAGTAATAGGTGTACAGTAATTGCGAATTTCTAAAATATATATACTAATATATTACATATCTAACCCAAAGTATACTACAAATGTATTTTGGCTATATTTTTCAGTATCTTGTATCTTTGAATGCATTGTAAAACAAGTATCCTTATGTGGCCTAAAAATTCTATAAATAATATAATTTAGAAGCTTTCTCTGCCATCTGTGGCGGAGTAGGTGAACTATATGCGCAATAAAATATTATTTGGTCGGTAAGTCGTACATTTCCGCACCTATTTCTCAAGTATATTTTTGTCGTACATTTAGCCATATGGAATATATATATATATATATATAT
>CAJUYG010003736.1:0-19749 GCA_910591675.1 Galerucella calmariensis | reverse complement strand
AAAAAACACCTTGTATATACACTCACAAGGATATTGCAATTTTCTATTTTATAACATAATATTTCACATTTTTTTTTTTCACTCTGATAAAAGAATGTTTCGTATACTGGATATTAAGGCTTTTCAAACGATACGTCTTTCGTGCATTCTGTATATTCATCAACTTTTACGTGAATAAAGCAAAGACAGATACTAATATTACGCATGACAAAAACTAGATGGAGAATGTCACCAGATTTTTTCTTTATAGTCTCATGAAACACCCTGTAGAGACGTGATACCCTTTTTAATGATATATATCACTTGTCTTTGTATGATACACCCTGTTGAAAGAATGTTTGATGTTTTTCAACGATATGTCACTTGTCCTGTACGTTAATGTCTTTTCAACATCAGTTGATTCCCGAAATATAATTTTTCAACACTCTGTATATGTTAAAAGAAGCGAGTAAGGTTAACGATATTCCGCTTGTCATATATATATATATACTTTGTTTAAATTTTCAATGTACCTATGCATACTAGGCATCAATTATCCTGATAGATAAGGAGTTCCTAATTTTTGTTCCGTCCGTAATATCGGATAACTTCAGCGTAATACGTCATATTTATTTACAAAAATTCCTATTTGTTTGTCTTGGATGTTAATGTATTTTCAGCGATACGTTAGTTGATTCACTTTGCGAACAATAATTTTTCAACACTCTGTATATGTTAAAAGAAGCGAGTAAGGTTAACGATATTCCGCTTGTCATATATATACTTAGTCTATTTTACATCAATTTCCTGATATGAACCTGATCCACATGACCTGGTACTTAGGTCGATCAACTTATAAATTAATTTATGCCATTTTAAGTTTTTAATTTCTTAAAACAATACGATATAAAATTGTTATAAGTATTATTAGAAAAACATCCTGTATATTCATCAACTTTTATATTACATGAAGATTGGAATTTTCGTTTTACAATTTTTAAAATAAAATATTGGAAAGCAAGTTATTGCATGCCGCAGACTACATTTACGTTCGAGGACAAGAAAAAGCTGAGTTTCTGCAAAAGAAATGTCACATTTTCGGTATTTTTCCACATATTATTGACGTTTGCAAATTTGATGGTACGCCGTGTGAAACAGGAAACTTTGCCCACGATCCAAACCCCTGCCACGCCACTGGAGTATATTCGTGTACCGAAAGAAATGTACAACGCCTCCGCCACTGGTTTTCAAATACTGTATTATCATTATAATTATTTTCTAAATAAATAAATATCTCGAGAGAAAAATTAGTTTTTTTTTAATCTTTAAAACATCCCGTGAGGAGACTCAAACGTCACGTTGCACAGGAGAGAGGTGTCACGTGACGTTTAACATTCGACGTGTCACGTGACGTGTGTCATTTGACGTGACGTTTGTTCCATCCAAATCGGACCAATAGTAACGAAGTTAGGTGTTAGTGCCTTTATGGTAGCATTATTGCGCATGCTCATACTCTCCATATATAAATTACATCACTTTTCATACATAATGCCGTTTGTTCCATTCAAATCGGACCAATAGTAACGAAGTTAGGTGTTAGTGCCTTTTTGACAGCATTATTGCGCTACTTTCAACCATCCCCGGTATATCTATACTCTCGATTACGTCGATTACCTCCACACCGCCCCCGCGTTCACATTGCAGCACCAATACCATTCTTCGCTAATAATATGCATGAGAGCTTATGGCAGCATGTGTTGAATGCCTTGCTATAGACGCGAAGGTTGTGGGATCGAATCTCACTGAAGTTTTTTTCAGATTTTTAAATATACAACAGGACTAAAAATGGCTGCCTTAAATTAAAACGCGCGCGCCGCTCTCTCTCTCTCTTACACATTGTCTCGCTGCTCTCTCTCTAACACACGGTTTTCCCTATACTTGGGGTTGAACATACATATAACATCTACTGGGGTGGGTCAATATTTGGGTGGTTGGGGGGGTGCTTTGGGTCTAGGTGATTGAATTTGGGGGTCCTTTGGGGTGGGTATATATGCGTTACGTTTGACATAGCACGTGACACGTAGCGCATGCGCATCACCACTTTTAGAGTCAATTTCGTTAATTTGGACCTTAGCTTTTTCGACGATTTCCTTATGGAGTTTCCCATGTTAGCGCCTCCACCATGAGGCCAAATCCCCATAGCCTATTTACTAACATTATTTTCACGGGTAATTTGACGTGTACTTGAAGTTGGATTCTCTTCGACACTTAACAAAATATCCACTTTCACATCATCTTCAACGAAGTGTGGTTTTCTTTTCAATGGTTTGACATGTCCAAGTTCTCTGAATTGTGCATGAATTTTAGACACAGTACTTTGTGAAATATTAGGCAATTCGGGATACCTGTGATTAAATAAGTTTGCCACTTCAACTTGACTTCTGCAGTTATCCCCGTACCCGATCATCATCAAAATCTCAATTCGGTGAGTCTCAGTTAAATATTTAATTGTTATGTCGACAAGGAAAGAGTGTTTGACAAAGATTTTACTTTTTTAGTATAAACTGTCAACACATCAACAACTGACAGAATAGAAAACAATCCACATTATTTACCGATTTAAAACAATCCACATTATTTACCGATTTTGTCTAATTATTGGCGTTTTTAGGCAATTTTTAGGTATTTATGATAAAATTCATGGGCGTAGCAGGTTTTGTTTAAGGCTCCGTTATTAGCCACTACGGTAAAATAATGAACCTCAGCTTCCACTGAAAACCACAAGATGGGGAGAGGATATGGTTTTATCCAAAATTTGGATCATATATTCTCGGAACTTGTAATTTAGTTGACCAAATAAGTGGTCAATGGTTGATTACTATTATAATCTTGAATAAATACTTGATCAACCGTGTACCGGACAAATAATCACGTGTCGCTCCCCACTGATCCCCACTTCACATGCCAGTTTGTATCATTCGATACAATACCGAGTGATATGTTTATTGAGATGTTATAGTTTTCGATTTAATTTACCTACATTTCTTATCTGTTAACCAGAGGTAACGAGGCAACGAGGGTGAATTATTATCTGATTTGTTGTTGATACGTTGTGACCCTATTTATTATAAAATTTATATCTCTATTATTTTTCCGTCTTATTTCGATTATTTTTTATACAGTGTGGAAACCACTTATGGAATAAAATTCTTTATGTCATTATTTTAGAAAATTATAAAAAATGCCGAGATACGTCAACTTTTGAATTGAGTTGTGCGTTATGTTAACATAAATGTAAGTGTACAGGGTGATTCACGTAAGTATGCCATAGTCGGTGTTGTTTTTTCAATGAAACACCCTGTATACATATTTGCATATTTTTGAAATCCTTTTAATGAACCGATTTCAACAAACTGAATAATGTATGGTCAATTATGAATTGTTCAGGGTGAAATTTTTATTTTTACAGTTATCAAACACATACATAAAATACCTGATGTATTTGATTTTAATACATTAAAATAAATGCTCAAAATGTTCTCCACCTAGTTGTTGGCAATAGCACAGTCTCCTATAGAACTCCTTAACTTCGTTTAAAGTTTTGAGGTGAAATATTCCGTATTTCTGTAGTTATCCTATCTTTGAGGTCTACAATGCTAGTTGGTTGTGTTGCATATACTTTGTTCTTGAGATAACCCCTCAAGAAAAAATCTAACGGCGTAAGGTCTGGCGATCTAGCTGGCCACTCGATAGTACCTCTTCGTCCAATCCATTTATTGGGGAAGATTTTACTTTTCCAGTATAAACTGTCAACACATCAACAACTGACAGAATAGAAAACAATCCAAATTATTTACCGATTTAAAACAATCCACATTATTTACCGATTTTGTCTAATTATTGGCGTTTTTAGGCAATTTTTAGGTATTTTAGGTATATTCATGGGCGTAGCAGGTTTTGTTTAATATACAAATACGTCTAATAATTAGTTAGTTTAGCTTTTTGATAAATCCATATTTAGCTAATTTTAAAAAGTACCAATATTTCAAGTGTAATAAATTATTAATTTTAAAATTTCACCCTGTAAAATCCATAATTGACCATACATTATTTAGTTTTTTGGAATCGGTTCATTAAAAAGAAAACACCGACTATGGCATACTTGCGTGAGTCACCCTGTACATTTACATTTATGTTAACATAACGCACAACTCAATTCAAAAGTTGACGAGTCTCGGCATATTTTATAATTTTCTAAAATAATGACTTAAAGAATTTTATTCCATAAGTGGTTTCCACACTGTATATAAATTTTGTATGACGCTTTTTTTTCCTCCGTGTGTACGTCATGTTTGTTTTACGTTTTTAAAACCACAGGTAACTCTATCCTATCCTAAACTGGAACGAAAACAAGAACACTGTTGCCAGCCACCGCCTAAATTATTTACCAGATCTTAGCTAAATACCGAAAATATTAAAAAACCATGACAAATCCTTTAATTTTACTCAAACCTACAAAAACAAACAACATTCAATTGAATAAATCAATATAAATAAATGAAATCACTTTTAAACATCTAACTTAGCTTAATGTGATTTATTATTATAAAGAGAAGATATAATGCGAGATCTTTGATTGTCTATATGAAAAACGCTTTGAAGTCGTTCGTGTATAACTAATACTTTCGCTATTAAAAGTTAACAAGCCAATATTATTGCATTACACACGTTGTACCAGTGTACATTTAGATTATCGAGAGTACGAAATCTGATACAATTGTACCCGCTCTGGCAACACTGGATTGGAAAATTAGAGTCTCATATCGGAAACTATCCTCTCGATATATACCTATCACTCGAATGATACTGATTCAGTCAGCTCCCTCTGATGCCAAATCGGTTCAACCAAATAAGACAGAGTTTTTGGCTACCATATTTGAATTACGGCGCTAATTATGCCGCTTTTATTTCATTCAGTTCTTGATAAAATAACAATATTTTCGCTGCATTGTCACACATTTGTCTATAAAATACTGTTATGAAGGATGTATCACCTTTATATCATTTCAATCTTCATTGCCCAAAATTGGGGATATTTGACAACGTCTGTTGAATTTATTACTAACAAGAAACCCATATAAATTATGATGCACACTACCTTAACAGTTTGGCAATCGATATAACACCTTATGTCTCATCTAAAATTATTAATAAAAATTAACTGAATGAAAAACGTAAGCCATGTTTTTACGGTCATATTTTCATTCAATAACGGGCCCTTAATATACAAATACGTCTAATAATTAGTTAGTTTCGTTTTTTGATAAATCCATATTTAGCTGATTTAAAAAAGTACCAATATTTCAAGTGTGATAAATTATTAATTTTAAAATTTCACCCTGTATAATTCATAATCGACCATACATTATTTAGTTTGTTGGAATAGGTTCATTAAGAGGATTTCAAAAATATGCAAATATACAGGGTGTTTCATTAAAAAAAAACAACACCGAATATGGCATACTTGCGTGAATCACCCTGTACATTTAAATTTATGTTTACATAGCGCACAACTCAATTCAAAAGTGTCTCGGCATTTTTCATAATTATCTAAAATAATGACATAAAGAATTTTATTCCACAAGTGGTTTCTACTCTGTATATACTTATATATACTTTATATATACTTATATATACCATAAAAAATTGTATAATTAAATTTTTTCATATTAATTTCTTGCAATAATATAAACTGAACATTTTTTTGAAATTGAAATTAAAAACCAGTATTTTATTTTTAACAATTTATTTTCTAACAAAATTAGATATTTTATTTATTATTAAACGTTAAACAAAAACCAATAATTATAAAATGAAACCAGGCCCCTTTTTCTTAGGTCTGACCCAACTCTATACAACCGTGATCGATGCCTATTAACATCTCTAGTATTAAGCCCTTCCACAGTTTTATAGAAGTTTTATACAGAGCCCGGCAAAAGGTAGTTTTCATCATGAAGAAAAAGATGAAGAAAAAGATTAAGAAAACACTCTCCACTATCATCATGTCATAAATTCGTACAGAGTTAACTGACTTTCGCCCATTTTTCGGGCTCCGTACATTAACAAATTGCAAATGGTCTGGTGAAATATTAAATTTTGTGGTCATTTATTTATGAACTGGATAGAAGACTAGATACAAATGTCAAATATATCCTGCGAAAGTTACTCATAATTTTCATTCTACGCTACATTTACATAGATATTATTCCCTGCTACGTGTATTTCATACGTAGGAGTACAGATCGGTATAATTCTACGTTTTTTTCTTCCTTTTTCGAGACGACTTTCTTATTTATGTAAATTGTTTGAAACAGCAACTTAATAAAAATGTAAATTGAAACTAAATTAGAACATTTTTACTTGCCACGAAATTTGTATTATTCTAAAAGAAAAGAAAATTTAGAACGAATTGCAATAAAGGAAATTGAACGAATTTTTTTCACAAAACAAGATTTTTTTTTTGTTTCAGTTGGAGTTGACATTTTTGTGTAAATTCAAAATACGTATTGAAACGAGTTTATATAACATGAGCATTCCTCACAACATCAAACTATTTTATTTTTCTAAAACAGTTTCTGAATATATCTCTGACGATTTTTTATTTTTTTTTCAGAACCGAACTTTGTCGGATCTTTCGATATCGGCGAATACGTGTTATTCTTCTTCAGAGAAACCGCCGTGGAGTACATCAACTGCGGCAAAAACGTTTACTCTAGGGTCGCCCGAGTATGCAAAAGGGACACGGGAGGAAAGAATATCTTATCGCAGAACTGGGCTACTTATCTCAAAGCTAGACTCAACTGTTCTATTCCTGGAGAATTTCCGTTTTATTTCAATGAAATCCGTAAGTAATATTAGGTGTTTTGAACCAAAGAGCCAATTAAACATTGTCTCACTAAATTAAATATTTCCACCTTTTTTTGATCTTCTTTAGTTTAGTTTTAGGACTGTAAGTTGGAATTTATTATTCCGTTAACTCTGACCATAATTTCTTGTTTTTCCATGTATCTATATTTTCGGTTAAATCATTCAGAATATAAACGATTTTATGTAGATTGCGAATAATTAAAACTCATTAGTAGACTCCGTTTCAAATAACAACGAACATTAACAAGACAAGAAGGATCACTTTAAGCTCCTCCCCTCGTTATGCCTATCTCGCTCGAATATCGGATGGTACTGTGTATTGAGCACCGTAAGTCTCGTACGCGCGATATGCATAAACAGGTTGTCTGTCGTAGGGATATACCAGTTGTCTTTTTGAATGAGCGAATTTTCCTTTAAAAATAAAATAAACATTTACGTACTTAGTGTTTTGTGTTTGGTTCTGCAAACAGAATGTTGGAAAGGCAACATACGTGGAAAAATATATAAACAATACTATGCACTTTATAAATGGCTGGAAAATTACTATTACTTCTGCTCTGTCTTTATGGGAAACCTTAAAATGCAGGAATTATTCATTTCTTTTAACAAGGAACCTTAATCAGGATTGCATTGGACATTTTTTTGGTCTGGGAAGAAATTGTTGCGGAAACTCGAGAAATCCAACCCCAATTTAATTTTGTAGGGCATTCAAGAAATTATTTTCTCTAAAATATTTTATTGAGGTTGAAGGTGCCAATTGTATTAAAGATATTAATACAGTTTTGCTCAATGTAACTCCTGATATACTAGAAGAATATAAAAATATTGATGTACCTATATTGACAAATAATAGCTCTATAAAAGTTTTCACATGCGACTATAGAAATCTTTCAAGTACGGATGGCAATGCTATAGTTTACATTTTTGGCTATCTATTAAGGAAATGTTTGCTGCAACACTCTTGTAGTGGTTGCACAAAGTATAATGATGAAAAGACATTACCAAAAGAAGCGGCTGTATTTTTAGAGCATAAAGCATATTCGACTTCTAAAAACTATGGAGGTCTGAATGTACCTCCTAGTCATATTGTTAAACAACTAGAAATAATCTTTGTTGAAAATTTTAATGAAATTTGTTGTCACGAGAACGTTGGAGCGACCCTTAGAAAATTATATGAAAATTTACTGTTTACACATCCTTGTAAAGAGTTTCCTCATAAATATTTTTTAAACTATTTATTAGGCTGCGGATTTATTTTGCAATTAAATTTGCGAACCAGGATATAAAAAATAGATATTCTGCGAAACAATCAATGAAACCTAACATAAAATTAAATATCTTAAAACATCTTTGAAAAACGGCATATTTAATATGAAAGACTTTCAAAGTTCATAGATTTTAACTCATTTGGTTAAACACCTTTGGTTTTGGATGGTTCGTGTATCGATTCTCACAATTTTCGAATCGCGATAACTATTTTTCCCAGTACCCGTATTTTACTGTTAGGTAAGTTGGTACTCTTTGATGGCCTCGGATTTGAAACAACCTGTAATGAACTGTATACATTTTATATTAGAATACCTATTTAAGTTGGCCTTTGAAAACATTTTATTGTTAATTTTTATACCTACTACCCTCATCTGTAGCTTACTACATTATTACTTTTTGATGTAACTTTCATTTTTCCCTTCATTTTTGCTACCAGTTCTTTTTATAATTATGTTAAGATTCACCAATTAAATATCCTGACGATATTCCCTTTTTTATTTTAATTCCCACTAAGTGAAATAGGTTACAATACCCTGAGAAGTGAACGTTTATTCGTTTTAATCGCTAGCTGTTTGCATCGATATCGTCGGCGCGCTTGTGTAAGCTGGACATGAAAGTTCCGACGGAGAGTGACCCTTCTTGTCTTGTAAATGTTCGTTGCAAATAAGAAGAACCCACTAGAGTCTAGAAGTTGCAGTCGTATGCGCGAAGAAGCTGCGCATAACAATATTTGAACATCAATATTGGTCAATGCACTAGGCTTTGGCTTAACAACTTCACAGCAAGCAAGATGCGAATCTTAAACAATATAAGCATCACATAAAGGGACTTTGGTTAACCAATTGGTCGGTCCTCCGTCACTAGTATGACGTAAAGTATAGTGTAACTAATGTTAATGTGGTGACCTTGAATTGTATTACAAATTTTATGCAGGTTAATTTTAATCCACTGAGTATATTAATTTGAATTGCAATTCAAAAGCATTATTTCACAATATTCGAATTTATAAAAAAAATTTATACGCGCCATTGGGCGGCTTTTTTCCTTCAAAGGGATTAAAAATATGGGTCATCACATTAACAATAGTTACACTATACCAATTACAGGTTAAATCGTTTGGTTCTCAGCTGATGTTCCATTCCATTATTACTAGACACAAAAAAACAGACCAAACAGAATTTTAAAATATTGTTTAAATATACAATTCGTTCCAACGACTTTATTTTCAAATAAAAAGCAAAACAAAAACTACTTCAGATAATGATAAAAAGCTACCAATTTCAGTAACAGTGCTGCAAATTTTGGGATGTAATTTGACAGACCAAAAAGCGTACCGAAGTTACCTTGTCGTAATCGTTTTTTAAATTTGGTGTTCTAGAACACTTACCAATTATTTGGACCACATAATACAATATACTACGTCAAAAGATGAAACACGTCAATAATTAGTGCATTGTTTATTTTAGGTGATACATATTTTTGGGCTCGTTGACCAATACCCTGATTTAATAATTATAATAGGCGTTTTCGGAAACTTACTCGGGCTGACACGATCCATAACCTGCACGTTCGTTTACCTAACCCGAGTTGCCTACCTGTGTTCGAAAACTTCCGAGTTGTTGACTGGATGACTGACCCAGGTTCATTTTTCGTAACACCCAGGTTCATTTTTCGTAACCCACCTCGAGAGGTAGGTCGGTAGAGACGCTATAGGCACCGCATGCGCATTATTGAAGGGTAATATAACATAACCTAATTCTTTTGGTGGTAACGAAATATATTGCTTTTATCAAACATAAACAAAAGTGGCTTTGCTACATTAACGGCGTTGGCATTTGATTTTTTTTTCGAAGTTGAAGAAGAAGAAGAAGAAGAAGTTTTGTTATGACGTTAGCTATCAGATCAAAAACGAAACCTATTAGTTCGTAAACTACAGTTCCCGGGTAGGTGATCGGAGTGATTCATCACGTCACCTCTCTGGATCGAGTTAGTTGAGCCGGAGTAAGTTTCCGAAAACGCCTAATGACTGTCCGTGTTCGTGAAAAATGGAGTGTATTGTCCACATAGTTCTTAGCGCTTCACCTACGGCTATGTAAAATATTTAAGCGTTAATGTGTATATCGTGTACCTACTCATGAATGCTATGCTCGTCCAATTAACTTTTTAGGTGGCAGTTTTCTATTTTTGATGGAACCTGTTACACAGTAATAATGTCAACTGTGCTATTACACTCTAGACAATTGAACTTCCATAAACCACTCTAAACTTTTCAATTATTAATGATTTGAGAGCATTGTAGTGTTAGGATTTTAATCGTTCACAACATTAAGGTGCAGCCACACTGATATGCGTCGCGCCATGCCGAACATTAAATTTACAGTTTTTATGGACAGTCAAGATGGATTTCCACAGATCCGTCATCCGATGTCCGATTGTTAGTCGTATCGCATGAATGGAAATTATAATGTCCATTGCTTGGAAACAATTATTGTACTAAATGTTTTCATAACACAACTCTTCCTTGCATTATAATCATTATTATTCATTTCGCAATAATATCCCAAAAAAGCAGATCATGAAATATGTTAATTTAATTTAAATCAGAATGCTGTTCAATTTTTTCTCATGACCAGACGTTAAAACTTTCGGACAAATATTTGGTCGCTTGTTAATTTTTAATTTTTTCACGAATCACAATACTTTTGGATGTTTGTATCGTGGAACAAAACAAGTCCCATCAGGAATTGGTATGTCAAAGAAATGAACATTGTTGAGTTTGAATGTATATTTATTTAGGACCGCTTCAATTTCATGCTCAAAGCTGGATGCTTCAGAAACAAAAACGAACCACTAAATGAAGCTGCTGTTCCGACATTCTGCAAGCCACTTGCTTGCGAACGTTCGCGAACGACTTACGCTCGATGGGTACGAGAGTAATTTGATGATAGAGTCGACTCTCGATAAGATTAAACCACAATCTTTTCATATTTTTAATTCAACGTTTCGGTAGCGTTCCAGCTATCGTTATCAAGAATAAATTGAGTTTTTTTTTATAAAATTCTGGTCCCTAACTGTCACTACGAAAAAATTCTAGAACTAGACAATAAGTACTGTTTTAAAGTTCAATACTGCTAAAAATTTGTTGTCCATTTGGTGAAATATGAGATGAAATGTGACATTCCGACAATACCATAGTCATCTAAGAGTGGGATCCAGTGAAGTGGACGGTTTTATTGGGATAGCGCTTTATTGCTTATTTCAGAAATCAGCTACTGCAATGTTTGAAGGAAGACTGGACTGCGAACTCATGAATCGACAGATCAGCACATGTATCCAAACAAACGACTTATAAACACATAAAATAACATACTGATGACAACAAACCCTTTAAATTATTGAGTATGGAAGCCCGGTCGTCAAATTTTTGCATGCTGGCGAGCAAGATATACTATTCCTTCAAATCAACGAGAGGACCAGCTTTATTTATTTAATTCAATTTATCGAGTATTTTTGAAGAGACCGGGGAAAAATTCTGATTTTCGAGAAATTCAAATTGTCAAATTATCGAGAGTCGACTGTATTTGGTTTCAAAAAATGGGTTGTGTTGCCCTCAATTACGGTTCTGTTATCAAGTGTTGAAATAATATTTGTCTAGGAACCATTTAATGCCCGCACCATGACCCCATTGCTCTCCTTTGGATATATATTTTTATTGGGCTATTAATGGACATGATAAGCTTCTCTTTTTACAATCCATTAAGGTATTGAGGATCTTCAATGCTACAGCTTTAAATCCTCCCAACCAGCGTTTCATGACTTTTTTCTAATTTTAATTGCAAGTGTAGTTAGCTTAATTTAAGTTATATCTTTCATTCTGCAGAGAGCGTTTACAAAGTACCCGGGGACGACAATAGATTTTATGGTACTTTTACCACATCAACCAATGGTCTCATGGGTTCTGCTATTTGTTCTTTCACCCTTCCAGACATTCAAGTTGCCTTTAGCGGCAAATTCAAGGAACAAGCTACATCTTCGTCGGGTAAGTAAACCAACAATATAAACAATCATAGTCACATCTAGTTAGATATATATTACATATCACATTATTTTTCAGCTTGGTTACCGGTTTTATCCAGCAAAGTTCCTGAGCCAAGACCAGGAACTTGCGTGAATGATACAGAAACTCTTCCTGATACTGTATTGAATTTCATTCGTAGCCACCCATTAATGGATTCTGCTATCATGCATGAAAACGAAAAACCAGTATATTTCAAAAGAGACATTTTCTTCACCAAGCTAGTTGTTGACAAGATTAAGGTTGATATTGGTGGTGCTGTTTTAGATTATACTGTTTACTATGCTGGAACAAGTGAGTATACTTCAATAAATCTGGATTTAATTCAACAATATATAAATAGAATGTTGCATGAGAAATGAGAAGTTTTTGTGCAGATAACCTCAAATATTTCATTAAAATATTTTACATTTTTGGACAAGGCTATATCATGAAACTGAGTGGAAGATATACATTTTTGGGTTCTATGGTCTAAAGCAACTCCATACATCCAAACTGTTAAAAATCTTCACACCAATTCAAAAAAATATCTGCTTTATCAATTAGTTGCAATTTAATGAAATTTAATGCAATTATATTTTATTCAACAGATGATGGCAGGGTCCACAAAATCGTAGAATGGGTCAAAGAAGGGGAAGCGTCTTCGATTCTTCTGGATGTTTTTGACGTAACTCCCGGAGAACCAATTCAAATAATGGAATTGTCAAAACTGCACAAAGCTCTCTATGCCGCATCCGATTATAGGGTTAAACAAGTCGATTTGGTGATGTGTAACCGAAGATACGACAATTGTCTGAGATGCGTCCATGATCCATATTGTGGATGGGATAAGGATTTGAACGTTTGCAAACCATACTCTCCAGGGTGAGTTACAAATACCAATTTCTCGTTTTGTAATAAATATTTTTATTATAATTGTCAGAACTTTTTTGTCCAAGTGGACCCAGTAAACATTGAAATGCTAAATACATTATTTGGTAATGCTCCTTACGTACTTTCCCGTACATCCTTTTAAGAAGTTGCCTAGTATATTTGATGCAAGTGTCCCCAAAGCTGTGCACTCTAAACACGTCCTTCACACATGCCATGACATTCTGTCTCAGCATGTTTTTTATCGCATGTGAATAACACATTCTTTGGAAGAGTACAGGCAGCATCTACATTTCTAAAGTTCTTCAATTAGTTGTAGAATATGCTCAGCACATGCTATTCAGGTATCTAGCTACCCTTTCGATTCTGAATATTTTCCATCCACAAAAGATTTTTTGTGGATTCTTGGGTTTATATCATCTACATAGCACCTAAAAAGTTTATGAAAAAGTTTATGCATTGCAAGTGAAAAACCTCTGAAGAGCATGTACAAAGTAAATCAAGTTTTTTCGTAAAAGGAAGTGTAATTAATATGCGAAGTTTTTTTGCGAATAATACGAGATATCCTTAGCATGTGACTGGCATCTACACCAGCTCATGTATAGGTGGTGATTAGCACTTGGATAGCTATATAATATATACGCCGATAGCACATGCCTATGAAGTACTGCCCAGGCAGAATATTAAGTGGAGTGGAAATGTGAAAATGCTTGCCATGGAATTATGACCGTACTTCGTTTGTTCCAATTAATCATAATTAAAACTTATTGGATTGGTCTAATTAATAAATTGAGGAAAAATATTATTTTATCAACCTAACCTAATAAAAACAACGTTTACTTTTTTACAGCCTCCTACAAGACGTTTCCAACAGTACCCACGATGTTTGTGATAGTAGTGTAGTGAAGAAGAAAATGGTCGTTACATGGGGTCAAAGCCTTCACTTAGGCTGTTTCCTTAAAATGCCAGCAGTTCTTTCTTCCCAAACTATAACTTGGTACCATTACTCAAAAGAAAAGGGACGTTACAAGATCCAATACCGACCTGACAAATACGTTGAAACCTCTGAGCATGGTTTGGTAATAATAGCAGTAACTGAATCTGATGCTGGAAGGTAAATTGCATTACAAAGTTACCATAAGAATTTTTTTTTCCACTTTGAATGCTTAATAAAAAAAATTTCATGAATGTGTTTGAAAATTCTTATTTTTCAGGTACGACTGCTGGATGGGTGCTTCATTATTATGTTCTTTTAATGTGACCGTTGATGCTCATCGGTGTTCACCGCCTGCCAAAAGTAATGATTATCAAAAAATTTATTCGGATTGGTGTCATGAATTTGAAAAATACAAATCTGCAATGAAAACATGGGAGAAGAAACAAGCGGTAAGTTATGGAAACAAAATTAGTGGTTTCCTGAATACAAAATAAAATAAGTTATGTTGCATTGCTAATAGAATAAGGAAAATGTGAAAAATCCATATTAAAATATTGCTAACCACGTGGTTCCGTATATTTTCTTTGATTTTTTGCATGAAAACCAATTGTTCCATAGAAATCTATTACTGAATATAAATTATATTGAAGTTTGATATCATCTAATACAATTTATTTTTATTTCCAGCAATGTTCAACACGTCAAAACACCAGCAACCAGAATAGCCACCCAAATGAAATCTACCGACCTCTGGTGTGATAGCTCATTGAGCGTGGGCCATTGGCACTTACATATTTAGGTATTCCCCTTTATTGGACTCTCGTTTTATTCGTGTAAATATTTCACTTCTTTCGAGAGACAAAACTACGGCCGATTGCAGATTCAAAGCAATCAGCGGAAGTGCCCTCTTTTATTTGTGATTGATGGAAAGCATCTTAACCGTTTCCTTCGGATAGTGCTTGAATTTTCGTGCTTTTTGTCTTCGTTCGACATGTATGACTCCCTGATCGATTTACAGTGTGTTTAAGTCGTTTCTCAAGAACAACATCTATACAAAATCAAACTATACGTAAATATTTATTTGACACTGGGCTAAGCGCAACATTGTTACGCATTTAGATTATCAGTCAGTATAATTAATGTACCTACTCTTGAACAAAGCCTTCCATAAGTATTTAGAAAAATAAGTAGATAGGTTAATATCATATGCATAAATTTGGAGTTTTTGATCCGGTTTTGAGACTATAGTAGCAAATAATATTAAAACCATTTTAATCTTTATTGATGTTTACATTGTGAATGTTGAGAAATCCGATTCATATTGTTCCAGTTATTGTGTATTGCATTTTAAACCCAGTCTATTTACCAAGGAAACAAGCTTAATTAATATTAATATTAAATAGATACTGATTGACATGAGAAATAATTGACATGGTAGACAAAAAATAATAATTTTGGAGCCAATAAGATGAAAAATTAGATTTCTTATTTCCATTCTGATTTTTATATACTGCTAATAATTCTACATATGCATGATCAAAGAATACACCAACAAAAAGCAAAACTTCTCATAAAACCGTGTCTACAGATGTCATGCTCTCAATTAGCCGTCATATTAGGTCATAAGATCACATGTAAGCCTCTTTCTTATGGTCTTTACAGAGCCAAATTTGATTGGAGTTTTCTTTTGGGTTGAAATTATTTTCTGAAATGATCTATTTCACACAACTTAATGCTAAAATACTTCGTGTAAGCATTTATTATGATTCTCTGTGTATGCCAGAGTTAGCGGTCACCTTCAAGGTTATTTATTTCTGTTCCTTCAACATCAAAGGATTTTCGCAGGGCTTCACTTGTGGTTGTGTGTATTCTTTGGCATGCCGGCATGGACAATTGTTTTTTATTTCCGTTTAATTCGTTCTGATTCGGTTTGGTTTATTTTTTAGCCATACGATTGTAGCAGTCTCAATTTTCTAAATCTCTCAAGTATGCAATGTTGAAAAATAAACAAAAATACTTAGCGTTACATAACAGCAATATTACAATAAAATAACTGGTATAAAGTTATTCCAAAATAAGCTCTGTTCTGAAAAAAAATGAATTCAGTCGGAATAATGTGGATCTGTCTTCAAATTATAGCTAAATTTATAAAATTTTAATATCGACTCAGTTTTTTATTTTTGAGAAATAGATAAGTTTAAACATCATGATATCGCACAATAGATTAAGTATCCTTTGAATGTTACTGATTATAGTCCATTCACCAATAACAATTAATATTATTTTGAAGTTTTATTTATAAAAGTATAGTTTAATACACTAGGATTTGCCAGACAAAGGACGGAAGCGTTGAAATGTACCATTTGATACAAACTTTTGTTGTACATGATTGTTTCGGTTTTATAGATCTCCAAAGCTGAAAAGGTCCTATTGTTTTATGTCGTGGTTGAGAATTCTGCAATTGTGAGTGTTCTGGAATGCAAAATGGAGTTTTATTGACATTCAATGCATGCTAAATAAAAATACGAAAATAGTTAATTCACCAGTTATATGTAGATAATTGAAAAAAATGAGTCTGGAAAAATGAGCTGTTTGCAAATAGGAACTGTCATCTAACAAGTATTTGAATTCCTTATGGCTCTATCGCAGTATTGTAGAATAGTTAATAATTCGTTAAAAATATTCAATATACCTACCGTACTGAAAACTTTTCAGTGAAAAGGTTGCCTTTTCTTTCAAATATCTAAACCATAAAACAACATTTTTGGATGCAATCGGATAAAATGAAAATTTATATTCATTGGTACATTTTCACGCTGGATAACTTTGTATATGCGATTTTTGAAAAGATAGTGACTCTGAGAAACGACCTCCATTTTATTTTATTAATAGTTTTAAATGATTTTGTATTGTATTTTTTTGGTATTGAAAATTGAGCATCATTTAAATGAACACTTATATGGATATTTCAGTTGGGTATCGAAGATGAAAAAACGGTAATTTCAGCAGAGTTAACGATATTACAAAAAAAGAAAGACTAAAGCAATTATTCTTTTCAAAAATTCATGTTCTGTGAAAGACTTGTTATTGTTTCAAGAGTCTATTTATTACAACCAAACAAACAAGGAATTTTTAAATATATTTATCAATAAAATAATTATTGAAAAATATATCCATCCGGATTTTCCCATCCAAAGTTTAGTGCTCTATCTACTTCCTTACACACTATTTGTTAGATGGTGGCAGTATCAATTTAAAATTTATTAATAATACCTTGTATTTGGAATACTAGTTAGTAAAATTCAAATCTTCAAGCACTTGATATAAAAACCTGAAATACATTTTTTCATCTTTCATTTAACACCCGACGATTTTTAAAATATTGTAGGTCTGTGATATGAGTGTACTGTAATTTAATAAGAAAATAATATTTTAATAGTTTCATCTTGGTATAAAAAAATTTAATGCAAACAATCAGCTGCAAAAACTGATCTTTCGGACCAAAAAGTGAAAGGACATTTATAATGGAATTATGGATTTAAAAGAAAAACATGACTATATAATAAAATTTAGTACACCTTTAAAGCAATACTTTTCCGCTTGCATGTGTTGGTCCCTTGAAAAATATATATTATGCATATATTTAAATATACTGTAAAAATATTTTCCAAAATATACTACATAAATTTGAAATCAGAGATATATCAAAATAGGTACTAAATTGGATTGAACTTATAACAAATACAGGATTTTTTAAAAGCAACAATTGCAATTATTGGGAAATGAAAAAATATCTCCACCAAATTTTTGTAGTATACAATAATCGCTTTATCTTGAATAGTTTGTACTTTTTTTATGTAATAATTTTCAAGCAGGCTTTATCTGATCAACTTTTTTATGACTTCGATATCTGCTTAATGTTTAAGGACAATCAATGATAAAAAAATATATTGATGCAAATTTTTTTTAAGAAAAACATTTTTTCAACTCGTTTGGTGAAATTCCAAAACAATAAAACGTTTTTATGTAGATAGTTCTAGTTTTAATAATTAACAGGTATATTTTGATAAGATATATGAATGTTGAGTGCATACAATTTTAAATTATTTTTTCAAATTAACACTAACTCGTATCAAAATATACTCCTAAGCGTATATATCTCAATGTTGTTGGTCATAGTAATAATTTCAACAGTATCGTGTATTTATTTCAAAATCCTTCACGCAATACAATCTACACAATTATCAAGAAAAGCATAAGATATTGCTATCAAACTTTAATTCGCACAAAGGGAAAACACTGGAGTTGTCAAATCGTAATTAGAATAATATTAATAAATTAACGCAGACTAAATTCTTATTGTGATTCTGATCGATTCAGATTTTGTTGCATAAGGTAAAGTGGAGCTGACTGTTGTAAGTAGCGGTGGAGGCTGAGATGTAGAGCTATAGCTGTCGATTTGTATTAAGAAAGGAGTTCTCTAACGGATAGTCGTTCTTCCTTAATCGCTTGCTCGCGATGTAGTGTTCGAGGCGCGCTATTTGATGGTTGGTGAAGGCTAGGTGCTGGTGTTCGATTTTGTTGATCATCTCAATGTGTGGTTGCTACATCCACCCTTTTTGCTTGGCTGCAGCAACCTCCTGTGATCCCTGTTGGTGATGATTTGAAAACGTTCGAAGAGATCAATGTATTTCCACTGAATATATCCCTGCTTAGACACAGTAACACGTGTTTCTTTTCCAACGTTCATACAGAGAGTCATAGCTTCTCCACATAATATAGGTACTCAATATTTTTTTAACTAAAACTGAAACAGTTATGGGACTTGGTCAAAATCACTGGCTCTCTCTTCAATCACTCCACAGAGGTTGGTTTTTTTAAATTGATTTTTTACTGTAGAAAATTTGATCACTTTTCATCATTTTCCTGTGACATAGGTATATACCTTGAAAAAAAAACAGCAGCTGGATGTGAAATTAGGAGCAATATCCTACAAATGCGAGCATGAAATCTCACCATGCGGCAGTATTTCCCATAGTTTGCGGTAAACAGTTATTTTACAAAAAATAAATGGCACTGTACACTGTTGAAATTATAATAACTTTCTCCCAATGTCCAAATTTTATAATAAGTTGGTATTAACTTTCTTTTAGTATTATTTTAATTAATAACTGTTCCTGTAAATACCTATGTATAGTTATTTATAATGTTGTAATAAACGCTACGAATTGTAGAAATTACAATAGAAAAGTTCCCTAGCTCTGCTTAAACTTTTTCATATTAATATTAGTAATAAATATTAATTGTGTCTATACGTTCAAACTACAGACTGTTTTTGTTTAGATTTCTAATCATACATATCCTCGAAAACGCAATAACATTTTTTCATTTGATATTACACAGGACGAAGCAATACACACACAAAAATAATAGATATTTCGATTCTGCCAATTTAGTCTGAGCTTAATTTAAATTTCATGCTGTTAGTTAACCATTATCAATTTTTGAACTGTGTATTTTTATTGTTCTCTTCTCTTGGGATACTAATGATAAGGAGAAATGGTTTTACAATGTTTTGTATTCAATGTATACAGCACGGACAAACAATTATAGTTTTTTTCAAAAAGTACATAGAGTATTGGAATGCATAATTCTTTTACAACCAGATGTTTATAGGATATTCACAAAGTTG
>CAJUYG010003735.1:0-19759 GCA_910591675.1 Galerucella calmariensis | reverse complement strand
TACCTACTTTTTGCTTAAAAGGAACTAAAGTTCCTACTGTGTGTCCCACGACACGTTCTACCTTTTTTCTTATATTTTCTTACTTTTTTGGTTTATTTAGTTTTAAATTATGTCGCTTTGTCCATAAAATTGTACTTATAACTTTTCATGACACTAAAGATTCTCTCTCTATTAGTTTGTTCCTTATTTCTTTTCTACCGTTCTGGTTTAATGTATGACCACTGAATTAATAATTCCCGTTTTTCGTCAGACTTTTTACATATCTTTTGTGGTGATCTTTATCCCCTGTCGGCACATATTTTTTCTCCCTCTCTGATTCTTTGTCTTCTACCATCTTTAGAGTTATAATTTTCGCTATCTGCTTACGATATATAATCCTATTCCTACGATCACATAGGAAAGTGACATATATCGCACTGTCTAGCTCTATGGAAAGTGGCCATTATTCATACGCGTACGGAAAAAAAACTTATCCGTACGTGTACGGATAATAAAGCTGTCAAATGAATGTTTATTAAGATTGACCACTGGCAAGCTGTCAAATATATAATTTTTAATTAGATTTACCTATGTAATATCTAAATTTGAAGCGATCTATTTGAAAAGTGAAATTTTAGTCATTTTCTTGATTAAAAAAAATTTAGGGCGCGGTCGAGGATCGAAGCCGCGTTCTCTTCGTCAGAAGTCCGATATTGAACCAACTAATCCAAATCACCTGTTCTAATAGTAGGAAAATGTAATCATCTTGAAAAGTATTCATGATAAGTATGTATGACGTATGGTGAACAATAATAATTTCCCTTTCAATTTCTATAATTATCCAACCAATTGATAATTGTAATAACCTACCTATATAATATAGTTAAACTACTTGAATTTTTGTCACTATTGATAGTTATTGTTAATTTTGAAATCAATTATGTTGACTTTAATTGTAACATTTTGTGTATTAATATGACATATGTTGATTACACATTATTTGGTGAAATTATCACGTGATCGTAGGAAAAATACTGTACATTACTTGTGCTAAAGTGATTTTTCACACTCGTGTGATTGTCGCACTCGTCTCATGCCTCGTGCTACAATATTTCCCACTCGTGTGAAAAATGTCACGTTCCGCACACGTTATGTAATATACTATTTTGACGTGATTTTTCATTTTTTTGACGTCTTCATAGAATTATGTGGGGTGCATCGTGTTCATTGAAATGCTGTGTATATTAAAAAATAATAAAAATGTTTATTAATTTGGTCTCATTGATTCCCCTCGAAATTATTTTTTCTTATTTCTATAAAATTGTGAATAGGTACAAAATTTTTTTGTAGTACCTACATGGTATTTCTTTAGTGTTTCTTGAAGAATATTCATCACCCCTATATTTTGTCAATAGTTATTTTCCATTTAGGTGAAATATCCTTCAATTTAGTTTTTGAAAAATTTCGGTACGAATAAAAACCGATTTGTATTGTTCCATTCTTCGACAGTAATAAAGACTCATCAAAGCTTTTTCATTATTAAATGTGGGTGTTATTTAGTAAAAACCCACCCCTTGTTTGGTCAATAAATCCTGGAACAGGTTCAATGTATGACTAAACTCTTGTATTTCCATAAATTTACGTTCAGATAGTGTAAATTATCCACTTATGACTTAATATTGAGGTTACATTGAATAAAAATGTCGTTTTTAAAAAAGTATTTGTTACTTCATGACAGTAGAGGTGAGTTATTTAATTTTTATTTTAATTTTCTCACAAGATTTTAGTAAAATTAACCTCGATCATAATATATTCTTCATTATCATCGACATTTTTCAGAGTATTTTATGCCCTTTCCAAAATGAATTTGAATTATTTTTAGCTGGGAGCTTCAAATCAGAATTTAACAATTTATTTATGCCAATTTAAAAGTTATTTTTTATCTTGTTCAGTGAGAATTACGAGTTTTCTTCGTATTTTTTATTACTAGTATATACAGGGTGATTCATAAGTAATGGGCCAAATTGTAAATCTACGTCCGTGATTAGAATTTTGCACAAGGAAAATTTATATCCCTATCATTTTACATCTGTGCAAAATTTACTTCCAAGAGATTATCGAATCAGAGTTCAATTTTGTCAGTGGCTAAAAGGAAAATTGAATAATAATCCAACATTCCTAAATAACATTCTTTTCACGGATGAAGCAACCTTTACCAGACGCGGAGTTTTTAATTGGCGAAATGGTCATGCTTGGAAAACCGAAAACCCTCGTTTAAAAAAAGATAGACATTTCCAGCACGAGTTTAAAATAAATGTGTGGTGCGGTGTAATAGGCAATACATTACTGGGCCCAGTTGAATTACCTCCAAATTCAAATGGAGAGTCATATTTGAATTTTTTAAATAATGACTTAGTCGACCTCTTGGGAGATCTTCCATTACAACTAAGAAGAAATATGTGGTTCATGCAAGACGGTGCTCCTCCACATTGTTCACTTGCTGTGCGCGAACATCTGAATGAAACATTCCCTCACCGTTGGATTGGACGTGGTAGTGAATTTCAGTGGCCACCTCACACTCCTGAGTTTAATCCACTTGATTTTCATATGTGGGGTTACATGAAATCAATGGTCTATGCTGAACCTATAAATACACGAGACGAGTTATGGAATAGAATTCAAGATGCAGCCAATTCAATACGAAATAATCCTGCTACATTTTTTAAAGTCAAATGCGTGTATAAATGCTGGTGATGGCCATGTTGAAAACCTTTTGCAGTAGGCCATAATTAAGCTTAAATTTAATATAACTTCGCACAACTTTAACAAGTAGGTTTTGATAAGAGTTGGAAGTGGTCCTAGTTGAAGTCTGTTCTAATGCTGTTTTCGTTTTATTAACTGGCGTACAATAAATGTGTTTTATTACGTAATTTTTGTATGGTTTCATTTTAATATTATAACCAATTATCATTTACGGTTAGGTAAATGTCAACATTCCATGGCATGCTTGTATCTTAACAGATTAATGCTACGTCGACCACCGTGAAATGTAGTGTAGTGAATTAGTAAAATTCAAATATCTCGAAAATCGTTAATATTTCGAAGATCAAAGAAGTAAAGCTTTTTTCTACAGAAATGATGGGGCTATCCAAATTAAATAAGTAAGTTGTAGCAGTTGTAACAAGTAGTAAGGGTATGGCTACGAGAACACCCTGGAAGAATTGTTACAGTTCACGAAGTTGGAGCTTTATTCGGGGAGGCGTACTTGGTTGTTCTTATCAAGGCGATGGCGCCCGAAAAAGAAAGAAACGTCATCCTTTCGTCACCCTTTCATCGAGGAGCTTAAAAAATCCTAGGCACCAAAAGAACCACAGAAGAAGAAAAGAGCAAAGATAGTAAAGAAGCAATTGTTTTCTGAGAGTGAGAGTGACGAGGCAGACCTCGCCTTGAATGATGAGAGCAGCTTCGAATTGGGCGAGAAAAATTCTCCAAGTGGCTCCACCAGTAAATGCACCATTGCCGACTTGAAAGAAGGGAGTTGGATAGCAGTGAAATATGAAGGAAACCTTTTTCCTGGGCTGGTGATAAGGCGCGTAAACAAAGAACTGATCGTAAAATGCATGGAAAAACGACAAAAATATTTTCGTTTGCCCGACAAAGAAGATGTAATGACATACACCGAAGACGACATTCATGTGGTTATTAATGAGCCAAGGGCACTGAGACGTGGATTTTTTGATGTACCCGAATTGGGTACTTACGCAACACCTAACAAGTGCGGGAAAGACACTTCACGCATGAGTTAGGAACATTATTTTTCCTACGACCGTATATACAAAAAAGTCTACCAACTTATTTTTTTTTTATTTTATTTCAACATACATATACAAAACTTTAACCAAAAACTATTATTATTATAAATATTAATATTAGAAACACAATTTGTTGCATTCTGTAAATTACTTAAAATTGCCGGTCCAGTGGAGTAATTTGGTGTTAACTGGTAAGTAGATGACGTTGATGAGGATGGCATCGGTTGCAGGTCACATAAAGATGACGATCATGGCGACGGCAACGGTTTTAAGTCATTTGTAGATGAAAGAATTTTATTTTATATTTTTTTTATATCCAACCAGGGTGTTTGATAGTTGTTTTATGACAGTACTTCAAAGAATGCACAGGTTTATATCAAAATATCTCCATTATTTTATATTTTCAAAAAATTAAAAATGCAACAAAAAGTTAGAAAAGATGTAGATTTTATTTGATGGACTATTTATTCACCTGTTGTAACAATAGTTATAGCTTCCGGAGTAAAAAGCTATCTAATAAGGTCAAAATTTGGATAATTTCTATCAGACTTAATAAGGATTTGTATTACTTTGTACCATTCATTTTCAATTAAACATTAAACTGTGTTTCGGATATAGTTTGTTATATTTCACTTTGCCCTCATGAAAATTTCACTTTGCCCGCAGCATGGCGGTCAAAGTGAAATTTGTTACTCTTCAGGTTTTTTATTTTTTTTATTTGCGTGTCATTAGATTCCACCTTCCCCTACTTTAAAATTTGGTTAATTTTGTAATTACTTGTGTTATCTAAAAATGTATTTATTAATTAATCTCCCAAGAGTAATGACTATTTATAACAAATCATAAGAATGTACCGGGTGGTCCAATAAGCCGATCTCTCGGCTATATATCAGAAACTATTCATGTTATAACTTTAGGAGAAAAAATTCCTTAGGAAAAGTGGACAAGAGAAATTGCTGGAAATTACTTTCAAGTTTCTAGGTTAACCGCTAGGGGGCGTAACCTGTAAAGAAAAATTTAAAAACCAGTTTTTTGTGAAATATGCCCAATTATACCCAGTGTTTAATAAGTAAAATAAAGAAAGGCTTAAATTTCGCACAAATTTGTTCAATTACTTTTTATTCTATTTTTCCAAATAAGGGGTGGGGGAAAGTGGGAAAGTGTGTGGATAAATACCTATAACTTTGGTTTGAATCAACCGATTTTAACGAAATTAGTGTCAATAGAAAGAGTGTAGATATATTAATTACATCTACTATAAAACAATGGCATTTACTTTTAGTTGTCATAGGTAGAGGGTACTTTCGAATGAAAAAAATTAAAATTTGTTTTCCTCAAGAATGTTCAATGGAAACACCTGATTATTGTGAATTAAAATGGAATTGAATTAAATTCTCAACAAAATGGCGCAAACCGCATGTTGATAGCTTTTGTCGAACTCGAGATATAAATAAAAACGCATAAACATAAGTAAGTATAGTATTGACTCACTCTGTATTATAACTTAAGATTAAATATGTAAAAGCAAGATCATACATAAATTTCGACCATTAAGACTTAATGTCCAATTTAATGCTGCTTCAATCTCAGGTTACTGCAATTGTTAAATCTGCTAGAAGAACAACCGCATATCATCATGTCAAAGTTTTGTGGGCAGACGAGGCTACGCTTAATTGAACAAATTTGTGCGAAATTTAGGCCTTTTTTCAGTTTACTTATTTAACAGTGGGTATAATTGGGCATATTTCACAAAAACTGGTTTTAAAATTTTTCTTCACAGGTTACGCCCCCTAGCGGTTAATCTAGAAACTTGAAAGTAATTTCCAGCAATTTCTCTTGTCCACTTTTCCCAAGGAATTTTTTCTCCTAAAGCTATAACATGAATAGTTTCTGATATATAGCCGAGAGATCGGCTTATTGGACCACCCGTACATATAGGTATTAAATAAATAGATAAATATATATTCGATTACGATTATTGTTTTAATTCATGGCGCAGTTTTGAAGATTTAGTGGAAACTTCCAAAAAAACTAGATCCGGCATTAGAAATTGTTATTGTCCCCGAATCAACACTGCAATTTGGTAAGAAATTCAGAAAATATTTTAAACTGGCAATATCGCGGCCATACCGATTTAAAGGTCCCAAGGTCATTGAAGACGGAGCTGAAAATCGTTTGATGTTTTACCGGGATTCGTATCTGTTCTCTTTATAATCTGTGGTAAAGTTAACTCAACAACTCAACTTCAAATGACGATGTTTTTAACTTTACTGCTATACATGCGATTTTGCCGCGTTGTACCGCTGAAACATATGAAATTAATAATTACCATCTCCTCTTTCTAACTGAAAATACTTTCAAAATACTGATGTTTTTCCGTTTATCTAGGCATATTTTTGTATTATTTAAATAAATATAACAATTAGATTAATATTCACTTTTCATAAATAATAATTAACCGTAAACAACAAAGTACAGACCTGACGAGAACTGTCAGTGGGACATTGGAAAAAGACGTAAGACACATTGCAGCTACGATAGGATCGCCTTCATAGTATTTTGAACCCCCGATTGATAGGCTGCGCTTGCGCGTAATCTAAACATCAACCAATCAAATTTTTGTATGTCAAAGATTATGGTTAACGTTTGTAGTACATTTAAACGGCTCATTATTGTGATATTTTGATGGGGATTAATCACAGACCTGCATTTTTTCCATTTCTTCCTAGTTAATAGAGAGTTATTGGAATTTTTACAAGGTCAAGCAGTAATAGTGCTGTCCTTATATTGTCACATACGCATGCGCATTTGATGTTTTGAATAAGGGAAACATTATTAGGGTTAGTGCTTGTCCTTATTTGTGCGCGATTACTGCAGTGCACTATCTAGACTTTATTTCATGTTTCATATTTATATGTAAATGTGTCGAAACGCCATACGTTAAATAAATAAATAAATGTCACAATGTGTTGGTGATCTGTGTCATCTGTGACACTTACCTTAATCATTGATTACCTCAATATAATGTCATTATAGAGTTTCATGTTTCAATAACTCCAAATTTTAAGTCTGTTTTAAGATCGGGCACTATTTATTTAAGGTCATCACAATTGATGGTTTCAGCTGACGCCATACTGTGGTGGATCCTGTGGATCGTATTGTAGTGCCATCTAGCGGCACTTATCGAAAGTAGGTCTGATGTACAAAAATAGGTAACTACTAAGGGTAGTTAATGTGGCACCATCTACATTTTAATCACTTTAAAATGTCAATGTTGCCGTGTTTCAATTATAAACAAACTAGATATTTCAGTGTTCCTGTGGAAACCCGAAACACACCTTAAATATATTTGTGATATTGATAAAAGTGGAAAAATTGTGTATTTTGTTTGTTTTAAGTTGAGAACATTATCTATTTGTTGTTCGCCAATCGCAACACTTCTATTATGGAGAAAGATAAGTGAGTATCACAATACCAGTAATACCATGGTTTCAGTTTTTCAAAAGGGCCACGTGCTGGTAACATTGTGACACTTACTTATCTTTGTCCATAATAGAAGTGTGGCAAATAATAAATATTTGTTTTTAACTTAAAACAAATAAAGTACACAATTGTAAGAAACCTTTTTTTCTAGTATATATTATATATAAACTTGATAATTTTAAAATGAACACGAAAACATAATATTTATAATACCACAAACATATTTAAGGTGTGCGTCTTGGTTTTTTACAGGAGCTCTGAAATATCTGGTTAGTTTATAATTGAAACATGGTAACATTGACATTACTAAGTGAGTTAAAACTAGATAGCTGTACACTAATCACAGTTGATTTCCCAGTTTTCTACATTGTACCTACTTTCAATACGCGCCGCTAGATAGCACTACAATCGATCCACCGCAATATGGCGTCAAATAAAACCACAATTACTGCAAGGCAGTAAATCCGTGTTTCCAATAACTCCCTATTGTGTTAGAAAGACAATAACAATCGATGACGCACACCAAATTGAATAAACCATAATAATTATTAATAAAGATATCATATAAAAATGTCTTAATTATCTATGATACGATTAACATTACTATTAAACAAACCGTATATATTTATTGAAGTTTTTTAATGTTTTAGAACGATAATTAAAGCGTTATATAAGAAGGGGAAAAGTATAAATATTAAAATTTCCTATCGTGAAATTCCTCCTACAGAGATTTCCTTTTTGGTAAATCATATTATTCAGATGTATTTGAAAACATAATAGAGGTCAAACATTATAAAACGAAATCTCTTATTATTTAAAGAAAATTGAAAGTAATATGGTGCTCGCTATATTTGTAAGAGTATACACAATTTTATTAAATATGTTTCTTCGATTACCAACGTTTTTTAGTGCGAAACCAATCGAAAAAGGTGAGGTTATTTTCTTTGACACATTTCCATTTTGGCATAATCGAATTTGAAAAAACACTAATCTTTTAATCGTTCAAAATATAACTAATTGGCATACTTGAAAAATTGGTAAATACTGATTATAGTAAATATTATGACAAGATCTAATGTGACAAATTTTGACAGGAGGAAAAATGTTTCCATACCTCATCGAAGAAAGAGAATGTAAAAAATTACCGAAAAGTGGGTCACCCACTAGAAGATGCTCGGTTGATAGAGGAGTCGTAGGCGATATTTCTTCCGGAAAACATAACTTTTCTCCAAGAGTCCAAAGTAAGAGCAATATGTTTTTAGATAAATATTATTTTGGTTTCTTTTTAATAGCTTTAAAATTTTTTACTGTTTGTAAACATTAGTTTTTAATTAATAGCAATTGCGTAATACCTGTTTTTTAAAATTTTGTATCTACGCACTTTCCGCTCCTATTTAAATTTAGTTAAGCAAAAATTCCCTATCTGAATATGATGACACTATTTTTTTACTCACCGAGTTGGGTTGAAAGGCCACTTTTGGAAATGAGCTCGATTTTTAACAGAAATCAGATTCGTTCAACTTTTCCTAATAATATGAAATTTTGTATAAGGCAGGCTCGTTAAATTAGTTACTACAAAAAAATATAATGAGTGTACTCGACATATTGAACAGGTTGGTCATTTCAAATGGTCCCAATATTGGGATCTCAGAAACAATAACACATACAGAGCCGATTAAATGAGATAAAAGTTGTCTATCTCAGCGAGCATTAATATCCGCGCATCAAGATATTTAAAGCATCATGCCACCTCTTCAAAATATTGGCCAAAATCCAAGATTCAATACTTATATTTACTATTTGGAACCTTACATTGTGGAATCTACACATATTAATGTTATAAATGGAATAAACTGTTTCTTTGAACTATTTAACGGCAAAATATGAAAAATCTACGATATTATAGGTATTACTAATTATTTCGATATTAGATATTATATCAGAACGGCAGAAGTTACTTTTGATGATGTGATGTTTAATTTTTGACTATACCAAATAATGACCTATTTTGAGAATGACATACAGTGCTATTCAAAAGTCCCCTCCCCCCTCGTATCTTTTGAACGGCTACATTTACATTAATAAAATTTGGAGGGTGAAAATAAAGTGTTGTAAACTTCTCTACGAATGGTAACAGGTGACGTAATAGTAATAGATGACGTCACAGTGCCACTCTGGCCAATAATTTTAAATAGGACCTTATGGCAAGTGATATCTCGTTTGAAAGGCATATTGACATTGGCTACATAGCAGCCGTATTAATTTTGTTTGGGTTTAAACTAATTTTGACGGATAAAATAAATAAATACCAAAATTATTATTTCACATTTAAATATTGAAGATTTTTCAGCCCGCCTCTGGTTAGTTGTCAAAAAAATTGACGTTTTTAATTTAATAGTATATGTTGCTTTGCAAAGTTTTTCTAAATAGCTTAAATATTTAATTTTATTATTGTTTAACGAGACGTTTAAGAGTTTACATAGGCAAAATGGTAGGTACTCAAGCCGACAAAGTAGCAGCTATCTTAATAATTGGTGAATCTAGAAAGAATATCTATGATGCGGAACGTTTATTTCATGAGCGATACCCAGATCGCCCTATCTCGAGAACTTATTTGAGGGAGCTTCTTCAAAAGTTTGAAGCAACAGGTAGTGTTCAAGTTGCCAAACCATCTGGTCGACCATCATTTAGTGATGATAAAAAAAATGATATAGTTGCTGAAATGGTAGTAAACCCTACTTCCTCTTCAACTAAAGTTGCGTCTATTTGTGAAGTAAGTAAAAGTTATACATATTTTGCTGAGAAAAATCCAAAAAAAGATTTTTTTTCGCCACTTGAGCCATAACTTTTGGGCTAGTTATTTTATACAAACCACAGTTTAAATGAATTGCACTGTACGGAAAAGTGATCAACAACAAACATTTCAGTTAGTTTCTTCATAATATTGTTTAAATTACCACTTTTATAAATATATATTTGACAGGCTACAAATTTGTATGAAAACAATTAAATCAAATGACAAATGACATAGAAGCTCTAGCGCAATGTGTAACATGGTTGCCAGCTGTAAACGATTACTTGAGAATTATGATATTTTTAAAATATTAATTAATTATTGCATTCGAATTTCATCTTAGAAAGTATTGGATGAGAGGGATGAATGCATTGTAATGCACATCAATCTATTCAAGAAGAGGAAAAAAAATATAATAATTGGATTCACCCTTCCCCTTCTAGAATAACTTAATGTGGATTACAAATAATTGGAGGCATTTGCCTTCTCCTCAAGATATTCAAGAAGGGAATATAATAATTGGATTCACCCTTCCCCTTCTTGAATAACTTAATGTGGATTACAAAGTATTGGATATCTTTTGAGATATATTTGAGATATTCCAGAAGGGGAAGGGAATATAATAATTGGATTCACCCTTCCCCTTCTAGAATAATGTTATTCTAGAAGGGGAAGGGTGAATCCAATTACTATATTACCTTCTCCTTCTGGAATAACTTGATGTGGATTACAAAGTATTGGATATTTTTTGAGGGGAAGGCTGAATACAATGATTATATATTTTTTGTTTCCCCTTCTTCAAATACGCAATATAATGATATCATCATATATAAAATGTGTTTATAATTTCATTTATGTTCTTGGGTTTGTCTTGAATGAATCTTACTAAAAATATAGTCTGATACAATATTTAATTTCGTATCTTAATAGTCATGTAGCATGATTGTCGAGTAGTCGATTACAGCTGGCAACCACGCTACAAAGTATTGTATGTTTTGTAGGTTGCATATCTGTGTATGCGATTATTATTAAAATTATTTATATCCAAACTGGTTGCCTGTCAAATATATATTTATAAAAGTGGTAATTTAAACAATATTATGAAGAATCTAACTGGATTTTTTTCATAGATATCGAGAACACATGTTGTTGATCACTTTCATGTACAGAGCAATACATTTAAACTGTTTTTTGTATGAAATATCATGCCAAAAAGTAATAGCTCAAGTGGCGAAAAAAAATCTTTTTTTGGATTTTTCCTTGTAAATTGTGTATAACCCGCAAATTTTTTGACGGATTATTCTCAAAATAGGTGAGTACTATCGATTTTTCGCAAAATCAGTCAAAAATTCGTGTTTCCCTATAGTTCAACGGACCCCATAGGTTCTATAGAATGGCAACCTCGGTAACCAGATCTGATACCATTAGATTTTTTCCATGGGGGTACTTGAAATCCAAGGTTTATACTACGGCATCAGATAGCATTGGCGTTTTGAAAGAAAGAATTATTGAAGAATGCAATGCAATTTCAGCTGACACATTCGAACGAGTACGACAAGAGTTTACTAATAGGATGTATTACTGCCAGGAAGTAGACGGAACACATTTCGAACACTTGCTATAAGAATCCATTGTTGATATTTGATTAATTAAATTTAAAAAAATAATTTCAATAATTTTGGTAAACAACAAACAAAATTAATATAGCGATGTAACCAATATTAATGCCTATCAAACGAGATATCACATGCCATAAGGTCTTATTTGAAATTATTGGCCAGAGTGGCACTGTGACGTCATATATTACTATTACGTCACCTGTTACCATTCGTAGAGAAGTTTACAACACTGTTATCTACTTCCATTCCAGAAGCTTCGTGTCTTCTACATAGGCCACTAGTTTGACTGGAGGGGTTTTCAGTATTATTTCCTCTCCAAAAGTGTTTCCGTCTTCGTCGTTGTGAGTTCTCGCAGAAGCAGATTATGTTAGGTTAGTTCTTCAGAGAGTGTTCACATTTTCTGCACATAGGTTCACTAAGCGTTGCCCGTTTTTCCTCAGGGTGCAGTGTCCATGTCGGTCCTGTCTTCAAATGTCTCTTACCCAGTTTCAATAGCCTGGTTGAGAGTTCCTTGTCTACCTTATTCAGTAAACTCTTTGTATGGAGGTGCCCTTTCGTCAATCTTCATTTGAGTTGGCGTTCCCTACCTAGTCAGTTCCCGATTTCCCCTTTTATGCAATTTTTTGTTATCCGACAAAATGGGTGGTATGAATAAAAACGAAGTACATGCTAATTCTACAAATTTAAGGATCTACTTAAAAGTATCTGCTCCATCATGAAGCATCTGGTCAGTTCCGGTAGAATCTGCTTAACGTTGAAGTATTTACTACACTGCTTGTAGTATCTACTTTTAGCCCGTAGTATATGCATAGTATACCAAAACAACCAGTAGTGCATCTCAGCCTCGCGCATCGCCTGTGCGCAATAATTTTATTTGGCCTTGAAACGGCCATTCGGGTTTAGATACGAGGTCCGTATTAACTAACAGTTCTCCTTTTTGGACAGGGAAGGATTAGTATAATTCAAAGTTGTTAAATTTATGTTTCGAAAAAAATTTTATTGAGTAGGTTAATGTTGTGAATGTTAGATATATAATAAACAATTTGAACATGTCACAAGGAAAAAACTCCAGAGAATTTAGAATCGGCAACAATAGCAAAACAAATTGTAATAAAACAGAGGATATATTTATTGATTTTTATTAAATACCTAGCTAAATTTCATAATCCAATAATATTTAATTACAAATTAAGATTTCATTTCATTAAATATATGACGCCAAATAATTAACTTATCATTATTATAATGTTAGAGATCATGCAAGGCCTATTTTTATTAAATTAGAGATTCTTCCAATACCTTGTTTATACATTTTTGAAGCTATCATTTTTGTGCATAAAAATAAACATATTAAGTACCTATACCACTGGATCAATGATACACAACTATAATACAAAAACCTGATTAGACTAACAAAAATGAATCAGGAGGGTACTGCTAGGCAAACAGAATTCTATTACTGTAAGATATAGGTATAACACTCTTCCAGTATTATGGAAAAATTTTACACTCAAGAAATTAAAATTTATAGTAAAACAGGTGCTTGTAGGGCAGGCATTTTATGAGATTGAAGAATCGATTTTGAATGGTCCAGATCTTCATATGAAGATTGATTCACTCTTTTAAATTTAATTAAATAAATAAAATTCCATTTTAATTGTAAAATAAATGTGATCATGTTAGATTTATGTAAATTAATTTCAAACTCTCAGTTTGTAATAACGTGTCTAAACATGTTGTGTTTGTTTATTTATAGAAGTAACTGGCATAACATTGTATATCTTTTTGTAAAGAAGAAAAATAATTAATTAGTAAGCTTTGAATTTTGTTTAAGATTCAGCGTCACCATACTCTAGTCCTCCAAAGTCTCCAAACTCAAGAAAAGGACATAAGGCAAAAAGAGATTCAATGCTGTGTTATAAATCTGAAGCTGCTAAGAAGGTAAATTACATCTTATATATAAAAATAACTTTTTGTTTGTATGTTACTACGAGTATAACAGCAAACTTGAAACTACGAGTACAATTAAAATTGTCGAGTGCCGAAAAATCGTGTGACATGACGTGAAGGCAGACGTTTAGGTCGTTGGTACCAACTTCAAAATTAGGAAACAATAATTAACTAAATAATAACCAATAATTTCTCAATTACATTATACGTTACAACAAATAATAATTAGATTGTTGTATAAAACATTTATTTCATGCATTTTTCTTAACTGTGCTGAAATCGGCTATGCCTTTTTGTCGATATTATTTATTTTACAATTTTGAGTGATGGGTAGACCAATAACGTAGTTTACATTTTGGTGGTCCTCAAGATATTTAAGACAAAACTATCCCTACATGATGCCAAATTTCGATTAACAATAATAGTCACTTATTTAGATAGATATACAGGGTGTCCTACGACGATTAAGACAAGTAATATATCAGAATTGGGCAGTAGTAGATAATTATAATTTTGGGGGAGTAAATTAAAGCAAATGTTGCATCTTTTCTTGTTATTGTGTTACCCAATGAGGTATTTGTTTTTGGTCACGTGACGTCGCATTCAAAATTATTAATGGGACAACCTGTATATTTGTGCCTTTCTGTGTTTCTCCCGATAAAAAAATTCCAACTAACTAGCACACTTGGGGTCTAAAGTGATTGATTCAAGAGCTACAGATACTTAAAGGATTGTAAGTTGAAAAATTCATAATTGAATCCCCTGTAATTTTCAGCAATCTAACATTCGTACGTAATGATTAAGACGAACCAATATTGTCTTATTGGCACTTTTGTCATTATCATGGCAAACTTGACAATATGCAGTCTTTTTATAAGATTTGCTATGCTACTTTTTAATCGATATTTAATAGGTAAAAAAGTTTTTGGGGAAAAAATACAGATTTAGCCTAAGCTGAAAAGCAAGTATATTTTTGTGCCGAAGTGTCAAACAATAATTTGTTTTGTCAGTAATATTAGCCTACTTGTGAACTGGATATGACGAAGTCAAATTTGATGCTCGATTTGATGTTACCTACAACCATGTATTAATTAAAAATGTATCATGTTTGTGAAGAAAATAGTATAGGTACCTACAAACCTCAGAAAAATATTTTTTTGACGAGCCATAACAGCGCTCTTCACAGAAAAGAAGCTTTTCACCTGGATATGTATCTACTATTCATTATGCAAACGGGAATTGATAGTTATTTCAAATTTTCAATTTTGAATAAGGGGAGTTCCATTCAGGTCATCGAAGCGATCGGCCCGAAAACTAAAAGGTGGGCTAGTTAATACAAAGAAGTTTATTGGTTTCCAGTTTTTCTTCAAAGTTATATCAATCATAGTATCTAGTAGTTGAGTAAAAAATTATTTTGTTAGTGATATATATGGAGTTCTCCAGCGGGAGTGATACCCCGGCAAAAAATAGAGGGAAATGGGTACCTAGACGTTGGAATGCAGGATCAGACGAAGCAAATAGTTTCCAAGGGTTTTCAGTCAATCAACAACAAAATAAAGAGCATTCGAATATGCAATCAGGAGATGACACCACAAAAACATCACAACTAATTATTTCAATAAATATTGAGACACAAGAGAGTAGACCTAATTACTCACGATAAAACTGATTTAGGATTATTCTACATTTGTATAGAAAATGTCGATATTAATTTGTTCGGTAAATTCAACGCAGTTAAAGTAGGCGAAACATTATTTAATCTACAAACAGAAATTTATTATCAAATTGAAAAAAAAATTATTTGGTAGGGCGCAATCCAGTCAGAGTCACGTTTGGGAGACACTCTGTGAGCGCTAATTCTCTAATTAATTCCAAATTGATTAAGCAAATTAAATTACTAGCGTAGGTACATTCCAAAACTTCAACTGTTTAAATTAGGTGTAATGAGAGATATATTATAAACGGATATATCGGAAGAATATCTCGAAAGAAAAAGAAACCAGTACCATCACCATAACAAATTCTCAGTAAATGTTATAAGAATGATGAGAAAAATGAACAAGGTGAATCAAAATCTACAAATCGATAATTCTATCATTAGGTATGAAATATTCACCAGATGTAATGTAATTAAGACATACTAAGTTAAAATGGAAATAGTGTTGTTTTTGCGTGTTGTTTTTTATTTCCCCATAAGTATGTTTTTTGGTAAGCTAACATCTGGTAAACTATTTCATACCTACTTTGCTTAGAACAATGAAAATATAAAAACTAATAACTTTAGATATGAGAAATGCTCGATAAAAATAGAAGTATGTTAATAGTACTTTTGAACAAATGATATAAAATACAATGTGATCCTGATCCACTACCTATACAATTATACAGGGCGTTGAACTTGATATAATTTTGACAGAAAATTGGTTATAACTTTGAAAATATCCCATATAACAGATCACAACCTTATATTGTTATAATGGCGAGGTGAAACAGATTTAATTTTTTGAGTCAAATATAGGGTGTTCCATTCAAAAAATATGGATGGGTTTCCATAGCGGGAAGAGAGTTAAAGCTATGTCTACAAGAAAACGTTTCCCCCTTTATATGATTTTTGGCGTGTTGTTTCATTTTCTCATTAACGTGACGCATCCAGAATTATGTGGAGAGGATGGTTTTTATTCAAATGCTCTGTATATATTATGAAACATGCATATCTTATATCGACACTTCCGGTCAATTCTTTTCCGTTTTAGGTACATTATTTGTGATTTTCGAGTCCATGGACCTGGAGATACTTTTTATCTCATAAAACTTATTTTTACTCTGTCACATATAATATTTACATATATATATGAAAGACATAAATAAATTTTTTTTTTATTGGTGAACCATTTTACCTATTTAAAGCACGCCTCAGCGTGTTTAAATCGAACTTAAAAAAAGCACGTGTTTTAAAGTTACCGTGGCAACATCAACAACTCGAGAAACGAAGTCTAAATCTATGGTCTAAATTATGTCTAAATGACAATTTTTTCATTATTGATCTGACAGGAATGGTTTGTAACGTCAAAACTTTTATTCGAACAATATTTAACAATGTCAAATTTATAAATTAAAATGGAAAGTGCCGTTGGTATTGTTTGAAATATTAATATTTCGATTTTTCGAATCTCAGGAAATGGTATTCAAATTAATACTATTGACATTCACAGAACTCAATGAGGTTGAACTTCCATCAAAATACAAATTAGTTTAAGCTTTCCTCATTTCCATGACACAGCAAGGTATACCATAGGTATACATCATATACATCACGAATTCAACCATTTGACATTTAGTTCTTATTTCCATCTATGATTTCCATTTCTTGTTGTTGTAGTAGTTATAGACCAGTATTTATAATTTCAAAGTGCACCAATAAAAAAAAATAGCGAGTTTTAATTTTTTAATTAAAACGTTTGTTTTTAAAAATTTATTTATAAATTAATATACAGGTTGTACTACAACAAATACAAATATTAAATAACTTAAATACCGAACTAACAATATATCTGGTAGAAATCAACGTTAGAAGTCCCTGTAAATGTGAATTGAAACCTATTTATAATCTTCTTTAAACAATGGCACTGTTCTAGTTTGTTTACTACTTTTTTGTTGACTCTGCTAGTCTGGATACTTAACTAGCGTAAAGTATTCGTGGATAACTGGTCTTTAAAACACTTGCTCTATTTCGAGCACTCCGGCTTCGCCGTCGTGCTCCAAAAATCGCACGTGTTTTAAAGACCTTAATATCCACTTATACTTTAATATACTAATATCAACACTTTCAGTCAATTCCTATTCTTTTCAAATCCCTTATTTGTGACTTTCGAGTCCATGGACCTGAAGATACTTCTTATATTATTTAACTTGTAGTCTGTAACATGTATATTTTAAGACATAAATATCTTATATCGACACTTCCGATCCATTATTATTTTTTTCAGTCCATTTTTTGCGACTTTCGAGTCCATAGACCTGACGATATAACTTATGAAATAAGCGGTGATAGTCTTAGAATGTTTTTCGCTTTAGTAGTATGAACATTTATATAGGCTACATTTCAAAATTATTTTGAAATATACAGGATGTTCCAATAAAGTGTGGCGTATCAAAGTTATATTTTTTCTCACGGAACACCCTATATTTTATTCCATTTTCTGCTTGTCGCTTAAAAAATGATGTGCTCCTTCATAATTGTTACCTATACCTAAATACAGAGGGTTCCGAGTTATGCTGACTTTTAAAAAAATGCGAACAGCTCGAAAAAAATTATTAACACATTGATATAACAAATTCTAGCAAATTTTCTCTTACATCTAAATAGTTGAACATTCGTTGGATGTATTTCATAATTAAGTACCTAGGTACTAAACATCTATTCACAGGGTGCTCAGAATTTTCAGTTCCATTATTAGATAATTCAATGTGTAATATCTGGCTTATTTTAAATGGAACACCCTACACTTGAATAATTCACCATATTCAAAAAAATGTCTTCCGAATGGTATGAGTGTGTCCTATGCCTAGCAATTTACAATTTTCTTAAATTGTATGCTAAACCGATTTCAAAACATCTGCAATTCTCTAGAAACTTTTTACTATTTATATTGACATAGTTGCTGTAAAAAAACAGTAATAGTAATAGTAATTTTCCCTCTTCTGCTTTTAATAATTTGTTGTTCGATTTGTAGTGAGTATTTATGTATTTGCTTTATTGAAAATGTGTTTTTGTTTTATCATGTACTCAAATACTTAACGATAAAAAAAAATTGTGTACCTCAGCAACTACAAGTGTGCATATTTATTAGCAACTGCACTGTTTTTTTTTTCACAGAAACTATGTCAAGATAATTAGTATAAAATATATAGAGAACTGCAGATGTTTTAAAATCGATTCAGCATACAATTTAAGAGAATTGTAAATCGCACGAAAAATATAATACCTAGGACACATTTTTATCATAGCGGCAAAGGTCTCAAAGATTCTTTATTTTGAAGAAATAATTATATAATTTGTATTGACAAATTGAAATGTCTTTGTTCTACGTTGTTTTTCGCGCCAATTATCTATTGTTTTCAACGGTTAAAATAGAGTGCCGTGTGCATCAAAAGATGATAGGTACATAAAAGTTTTATATAGGGTGGTCCACGCAAATCTGGTGTGAAAAATAATGAACCATGATTTATAACAACGAATTCAAAGTAGATAGTGTTAATATTCCCGTAAAATGTAATTCTAAAAACTTAGTTCCTATTTTGGACTCCAAACTGAGATTTAAAGAGAATTTATCTTTATGAGAAACATTTGAAATAAACAAACACAATGTGTGTCACAAAATTGGAAGACGTTTCTTGCGATTTCCTGGTCTTATCATAATTTAAGCATCGTGATCTTAGTATAATAATATGGGTCGTGTCTATAAACAACACGTATTCAAGAAGGGTTCAAAAACTTAAGAACGCCTGGGTTAGGCTAATTTAAGATATCTGAAAGTGGATTTTAGTTATTTATGATACAAGTGCGTATCTTATATTGTTCAACGAGTGAGAAAAGTTCTTTCCCCACATGTTGCACACCATACCCTTTCTACGAATGCATAAATTTAAAGAATACAAGTAAAGTATTTTGGTATTAATTTTTATGGTTAGTAAAACAAAAATAACAATAAAGTAACCCATCTCTGAACTGTTACATAATTTCATTCAAAATTATAGTTAATAGAAAAATGCATACAATTTTGTATGGTCAAACACGGAACGTCATTCTACAATTTAAAAACTTCTAATATAATCTCAGTTTTGTGACAACTAAGTAGGTATTTGAAGATGACAGTAGCATACTAAGTTTTTGTTGATTTTATTTGATTCTATGAGAAATACGTCTCTTTTCATAGCAGTTGAAGAGAATATTATTATTCATCACTACTTATAAGTAGGTTCGATCAATTATTATGTAATTATATCAATTTTGAGTTAGTAGCACCGTGAAAACACTGATAATTGTCGTGAATGCATTTGTGATCTCTTATATGTATATTAATTTGAATGAAAATTCAGCGATTATATTCCATTGTGCACTA
>CAJUYG010003734.1:0-19760 GCA_910591675.1 Galerucella calmariensis | reverse complement strand
CATTTCGCGGCCATAGTATACACAATATTTTTCGTGCAACCGTGAAAATTACATAAACATTATGTCTCTTTAGAAAAGACAGTTAGTTTTTGGTTCGAAATACATTGTTATTGTCATATTTCAGAAATGTCAAATGCTGTAGTGGCGTTCAGTTTGCCGGCAGTCACTATGGGAACGGCCGTAAAAATTTTTGTCGGCCGTCACTCTGGGTAACGGCCGCAATATATCATTTTGCGGCCTCTGTTGCGGCTGCAAAATGCTTGTTTTGCGTCCGGTTGCACGAAAATAACTATTCCCTTACTTTCTCTTTTCCAATTTTGACGCCAGCTTGTAGGCATTTGTAGACATTTTCACCATAAACGGTGACATAAGTAATAATAATCTTAATTACATACTGAACAAAAACTAACAATATTGTTCTAGCCAGAGCAAATAAGTGATACTATGTATATGGACAACGCTGTATAATAATAAATTTTAGATTTCTTATAGTACACTTCGCGGTATACATTAGAAGTAAAAATCCTACATTAGCTAGCGAAATTTTACAACAATTTTCATTTAAGCTAGAAGGCTGGACCAACAGAACAGGACTCACATTTTCAAGTGATAAAACCAAAGTGGATGTTTTTAACAAACACAATAAAACATCAAATATTCAACTCCAGTTAAATGAATGCATTCTGAAAATATAAAATCAAATAACCTTTTTGGGAGTAACATTCGACACAAAACTTAGATGGAACGTACACAGAAACAAGTTGATACAACAATGACATTCTCGATTTAATTTATTAAAAGTTATTGCACATCATTCTTGGGGAGCCAATACTCCAATACTTTAAATAGTATATTAAAGTATAAGTGGATATTAAGGTCTTTAACACACGCGCGATTTTTGGAGCACGACGGCGAAGCCGGAGTGCTCGAAATAGAGCAAGTGTTTTAAAGACCAGTTATCCACGAATACTTTACGATATTTTTTTTATTGATGCACTTTGAAATTATAAATACCGGTCTATAACTACTACAACAACAAGAAATGGAAATCATAGATGGAAACGTCAACTAAATGTCAAATGGTTGAATTCGTGACGTATATGATGTACACCTTGCGTTGTAATGGAAATAAGAAAAACAAAAACTAATTTGTATTTTGATGGGAGTTCAACCTTATTGAATTCTGTAAATGTCAATAGTATTAATTTAAATACCATTTCCGAAGATTTGAAAAATGGAAATATTAATATTTCAAACAATACCAACGGCACTTTTAATTTATAAATTTGACATTGTTAAATATCGTTCGAATAAAAGTTTTGACGTTACAAACTACTCCTGTCAGATCAATAATAAAAAAATTGACATTTAGACATGATTTAGACCATAGATTTAGACTTCGTTTCTCGAGTTGTTGATGTTGTCACGGTAACTTTAAAACACGCGCGTGCTAAAAAGTTCGATTTAAACACGCTGAGGCGTGCTTTAAATGGGTAAAATGGTTGACCAATAAAAAAAATATTTATAAAACACTGATCAGAAGCAAGCTGGATTACGGAGCAATATGCTATGATTCTGCCAGCAACTCTCTACTATACAAATTAGATACTGCATTTCGTATTGTGTTCGGAGTATTTCGCACCAGTTCAGTTAGCGGCCTTCAAACCCTAGCAGCTGAACCTCCCTTAAAATTTCGTAGAGAAATGCTCTCATTGAGCTACGATTTAAGGCTACGACTAATGAGAATAACCCTTTGTCTTCTCTCTTGAAATCCAATAATCAATATTATATCACTATCAAAATATCTGCCTGAAAAATATTCATCTTCATGAAAAAATTAAACGCCAAAACTACAAACTAGAACTCAATCCTAATACGCAGCATACAGAACAGAACACAGAGCCAGATGCTGCAAATGCAATACGCATATATACAGATGGTTCAAAAATGATAGAAGGCTCAGGATGTGGAGTTTACTCGAGAGCACTAACCCTAAAAATTAAGTGGGGAATGGGAAACAATACCAGCGTGGTTCAAAAAGAACTGGCTGGTATCTCAATTGCCACAAAAGAACTAAGCAGAAGAGGAATTTCTAGCAAAAACATAATAATCTGCACTGATAGTAGACAAGCCCTATTAGCCATGAACAGACAACGTGTTATATCGAGGCTAGTACTAGAGTGCCACCAAGATGTAGCTGACGCCTCGGCAGATAACAATATTATCCTGAGGACACGACAGGGGTGAAGGAAATCGCATTGCTGATTCTTTAGCCAGTGAAGCCGCTGGACTTAAAATTCTAGAACCCAGCGACACCTAGGGCCTAACGACTTCGACAATTGCGGAGCTAGCCAAACGTTACACCTCAAGAGATGGCATGGAATCAAAGGTTGCAGTCTTGCCAGGATCACCCTGGGCGACCCTGGGAAGCTGGCGCCGAAGAAATATTTGGCGATGACCAGGAAAAACCTACGTTCAACAGTAGGATTTCTGACTGGTCACTGTCAACTAAGGAAACACCTCCATACTATGGGGCTAGTGGACACACCTCTATGCAGGATGTGTGAACAGGAAGGATGCGACTGTCCGGAGTTATCGTCAATAAGAGAGTGTGTGTTCGGTGAGTCTTGGCCTACACCTGCCGATATAAAGGAGATGTCTCCTAGTGACCTGTCTACCTTCCTGAGAAGGACAGGATGGACAATGACCTAGGAGGACAACTCCTCGGCTCCTCAGGAGAATGTACAATGGGTCACATGTGGCCTAAGTGCTGTGAGCCTACACACTCACCCTTCCTACTCTACAGATACAGATACAGATACAGACGCAGCATACATTACCCCACCATGGAAACTATATACTCCTAAGATGGACTCCTCCCTACAAATATATCCAAAACATTCCTACTCCCAATCAAGTATTGAAGCAAAATATCTAGAGACGATAGCGCAATATCAAGGCTATAAACTTATTTTTACCTATGGATCCAAGAATAAGGAAGGAGTAGCTGCAGCTGTCTATCATGAAAAACACTCCGTAGCTTCGAAACTTAGAAAAGAATGCAGCATATTCACTGCCGAGCTGTAAGCTATTAAGCAAGCACTAAAACTTTGCAGATATATTGATTCTAATTTACTCATTGTTACGGACTCATTAAGCGCTCTGCAGGAATTGGAACAAATATATCCCAATTATACCCTCCTATCAGAAATTAAGGAAGATTTACAGAATCCGCTACTAAGAAACAGAGAAATAAAATTTCTCTGGGTTCCATCACATGCAGGAGTCGAAGGCAACGAGAAAGAGGACCAAATAGCCAAAAATTTAATTACCGATCCTACGATTAATACTTCTCCCTCAATTCCTCCAACAGGCATAAAAATCACCATCATGGACCATATTTATAACACCTGGCAGAAATTGTGGAGCGTGAAGGACTCAAAACTTAAAGAAATCAAACCTCCAGCGAGATCTAAACTACCTCTTTCACGGAGAAGAAAAAACAAAATTGTTATTAACCGCCTCCTTACTGTTCATACATCATTAACGCATCTACACCTCATCACCAAAGAAGAACCACCAATATGTAATTGTAACATACAATTTTCCACTAGCCATCTCCTAACAAGCTGTCCACAGTACCATCAAGACAGAACGATAGCACAATTATCAAAACAAATTGAAGATTCCCTAGTTTTAAAAATGGACAATATGATAAACTTCCTGAAGAACACTGACTTATTTAACAAAATTTTGTATTCAACATTCTGTATTATATTACACTCCCGCTGATAACCCTAGCAGTTGATGCGGTAAATAAATAAAAAAAAATTAAAAAGCTTCATGCTGGCTAATGGTGCACCTGGTGCAATTATTATAATATGCAAAATTTGTTTAAAAAGTAAATATTATTTCTTCCAGTTCAGTGTAAAGGAATCGGTGAGTTCTGTCAGTCTCTAAAAAAGCAACCGCACAACGATCCTCAGTCGAGTACACAAAAGGCATTAATAAAGCTGTTAAATACAGTACTGTTTGATGAAGTTAAGGAACGTGTCTAGAATGCCGATGATCGGAAAAGTCGTGTAATAGAAAAGAGCCGACCTATGTGTGTGGTTTATTAAAGATCTATTTCTATGCAACGCTGTGTGGATTTTTCATTGCGGTAATTATTCTTGGAGTTTCTCGAGACAATTTTGTATAGTGCTGTGTATTTTTTATTGAATAGTTGAACAATAAAAAAAACTCTTTCGATTTATACAATTCCGAGTGATAAAAAGAGTATAAATAATAAAATAGCTTTGTGACAGAAATATTAAATTTTGTTTGTATGCATTTGTCTACTCATATTGTGGAATATTTTCCACAAAAATTATTATCTCGAAAATCTACCATTAATAACCTATCTTACGAGGCATTTGACTGTTGAAACATCCTGTATATCTCATAAACCGCAGTCTAATGTTGTAATATGACCAATTATTATTACCGTAACGTGATACAAGCAATTAAAAGAACATTAAAAACGTTACAATCAACAATAATCGTAGCTCGGTACTGTCTATGTAATGGCGGTTGCTGTTTCTGCTCATCTTACATCAATCAGGCAACTTGATTCTATTTACCGTTCATGATTTTTTTTCCAGGAGTGATACGTGATATTTTTTAAATGCAGTATGTTTTATTCCTTTGAACGAGTATATTAAATTAAAGAAGATATTTGATATAATGCTTTAATATACAGGGTGTTTTCAAATGACACTTATAACGTTTGCATGTAGATATATAATATATGACTATACATTCCCATGGGAATTGTAGTCACACCCACAAGTGGGTGTCTTGTCGATCCATTTAACATGGGGGATCAGTCCATTGTAGTATTTTTTTTCCTATTCCTAGATATTGTGATGTGACTTAGTATTTTCTACGATTTTACGCCACAACTGTCTATCTTTTACTTTATGTTTCGCTTCCTTTACATTCATGATATTTAAATCCGCGTTTACTCGGTCTTCCCATCTTGCTTTAGGTCTTTCCCTAGCTCTGTCTCCAACTGTTATTCTGTTATCCTTCTGTTATTTTTCTCAGTGTTTCATCTCTACTTTTTCTGTAAATGTGTCCGAACCATCCCAGTCTGCGTGATTTTATATATTTTACATTCTTCCCCATTATTTTTTTGTACAATTTCATAATTCATTTGTCTTCTGTATTCTCCTTCTTCCGTTTTAACTAGTCCAAAGATTTTCCTCATAATTTTTCTCTCGAATATCCTTAATTTATTTTCCTGTTTTTTTGTCAAGTTCGCTATTTCAGCGCCATAGGTCACCACTGGTCGGATCGCTGCCTTGTATATTTTAATTTTTGTGTTTTCACTAATTTTCTTATTTTGAAGGTATCGTCTGTATTCGAAGAAAGCTCTATGTCCAGCTTGTATCCGCTGATCTATTTCTGATGTTCTATCGTTATCGCCTTTTAAGTAGATTCCTAAATACTTGAAACTGGACACTACTTCGTATTCGTATTCTCTTATCTTAATTGACTGCTGTTGGAATCTATTTCTGGATATGAACATTGCTTTAGTTTTTTCTTGATTTACCTTCAGTCCTCTCTTTTCAGCTTCTATCATCAGTTTTACAGATATTTCTTTCAGATTTCTTGATATTATAGCTATGTCATCTGCATACGCTAAGATTTGTGTCAATTTTGTTATTATGGTACCTCTTAAACCAACAGCTTTAATGACACCATCCAATGCAATATTAAAAAGCGTTGTAGACATTGTATCTCCTTGCCTCACCCCGCTATTAAATTCAAATTCTTTTGTTTGTCCTTTTTCTGTACTCACTCTTGCTGTCGATCGAACCATAGTCATATTAATTAGTCTTCTCATTTTACTCGATACCCCAATGTTTTTCAAATCTTCTTTAAGAGTCTCCCTGTTTATACTATCGAAAGCCTGTTTAAAGTCTATAAATAGTATATTCTGATCAATGTTAAATTCATAACTTTTTTCAATAATTTGTGTCATTATGTGAATTGGGTCCATAGTTGACTTTCCTTTCCTGAATCCATATTGATAATCACCTATTTTTCCATCTATCTTGTCTCTTAGTCTTTCGTTTAAAATTGTTGTGGAAATTTTATAGGCAGAGTTTAATAATGTTATTCCTCTGTAGTTGGAACATTCTAGCGTGTTCCCTTTCTTATGTATCGGTATAATTACTCCTGTTTTCCATTCTGCTGGCATCTTCTCTTCTTTCCATATTTCGTTAACTAATTTGAATAAAATTTCTTTGAGCATGGTTCCTCCTTTTTTAATTAATTCCCCACTAATTTCATCGACTCCAGCCGCTTTATTATCTTTTAACTTTTCTATTGCTTCGTTGAATTCCTCATATCGTGGCTCTTCATCTACATCTTCCTCCTCCAGCTCCATGTCTTCTTTATTTTCGATGCACATAGTCTGGTGCTCTGCAGTCAGTAAGTTTTTAAAATGACTCTCCCATTTTTCCAGTTCTATTTTTGCTACATTGGCTGTTTTCCTTCTACTTTTTACATTTGTAAATAGCTTAGAATTGTCTTTGTTATTCAGCTCAATTTCTTCCATTTTTTGCATTATCCATTGATTTTTTCTCCGTTTTATTATCTTTGCTGCCTCCTTCCTTAATTTTTTGTAAATTTCATAATCTTGCTCAGTCCCTGATCCTATCCATCGTTGTCGGGCTTTTGTTTTCCTATTAATTATATTTCCACAATCTTCGTCAAACCAGTCATTTATCTTTGTATTCTCTCGTTGTCCAATCGTTTTTTGTGCAGCATTTTTAATACTGTTTTTTATACAGTTCCAATTTTCTTCTATATTCTTTCCTTCTTGTATTTCTCTAATTCCTTCATTCACTTCCTCCTCATATTTTCTCCTAATCTTTTCATTTTTCAGTTGTTTTAGGTTCCACTTCTTCCTACCTCTTCTTTGCTTGTTATATTTTATTTCAAAATTCAGTTTTGCCAAGACCAATAAGTGGTCAGTATCGGCATCTGCTCTTCTAAATGATCTCACGTCTTTTATAATATTTATTCTTTTTTTGGAGATTAGTACGTGATCTATTTGGTTTCCCGTGTTTCTTCCAGGTATCATCCATGTAATTTTTTGTTCTTTCTTATGTTTGTGTCTTGTACTTACAATGTACATATTTTGTTCTTCTGCTAGGTTGCATAGCCTTATACCATTGTCATTCGTGATTTCATGGATTGTATGCTTCCCTGCCACACCACTTACGAATTCTTCCTTTTCTATTTGAGCATTAAAGTCACCAAGTATAATAAGTGTGTCGTGCCTAGGAATTTTTTCACATACTTCCTCTAGTTTATCGTAAAACTCCTGCTTTTCTTCTTCTTCAGCTTCTTCAGTTGGGGCATATGTATTTACTAAGGAGACATTTGCTTTATCTCCTTTTATTCTTATCTCCTGAAAATGATATAAGGATTGAGGGCTCCAGCTTATTTACTTTTCGCAGTACAGGGTGTGAAATTGATGAAAAATTAAATGTTTTAATCGATAACTTTAAGATGGATGGATAAATTAATTTGACATTCGGCAGATTGTTTTAGATGTCAAAGGGCATATTATAATGGAAAAACATTTTTCAATTCTTGATCCACAGGTGTACATTTGAAAGAATATGTCCTTCCATTTTTCACGCCAGGGAGTCGGCTCTTCGACGACTCACACCAGCTCGTAGGAGTTCTTGGTTTGCTGGAGTCCTAGGGCGCGTACTCGAACTGCGTACATGCCCTAGCTCGCCACAATTCCAGCATCTAATCTTCCTCGGCTTTCGTTCTACCATGCTTTTTATCAAGTTGACTAACTGGTCAAATTTATCTTCGTCACCATCTTCTTGAACGGTCCTAACTTTGTTATATTCTGACGCCTTCGTGGCTGCTTCATATTCAAGAGCAACAGTCAATGCATCGACCAATGTTTTGCGATGGACTAAACTAAGCGTCCCCTGCATATCAGGGTCACATAAGCCATCAATAAAGGCCTGGATGCCTAGACATTTCATCTGGTGCTGATGGATAAGCAAATCGGACTAGTCGGCAATATCCACTTCATATTCTTGAAGGGTTTCATCACGTCTTTGCTTTCGATTCTTCATCTGAGATTGGTACAAGTGTTCTAGATGTTCGTGACCATATCGCATGTCCAACCTCTTCTTCAGCTGCTGGAAGTCATCCGTTTCTTCAAGAGGTATCGTCTGAAGCACATCCAAGGCATCTCCCCGAAGGGCGATGGTCAAGTTCACTGCCTTCTCCCTGTCTGACCAATTATTCGTTCTAGCGGCTGCTTCAAATTGTTTTACATAGTTGGTCCACGACATCTTTCCGTCGAACTTTGGAGCCTTGACTGGCAAAACTGCCAATAAATTCTATCTTGGGGAGTCTTTCTATCTTGCAGAGTTTTATTTGCTCGATCTTTTTTTCTTCTGCTGGCATGTCATGTATTATTGAGTCTGCCATTTTCCTCTCTAACTCCTGGATTTTCTCTTCCATTGTTGTTATTTTATTTTCCATATCTGATTTTAGGGACGAAATTTCATTTTCAACTTTATTTTCGACAGGGGCAATATCATTTTTTTTTTCGACAAAATATCGGCGGAAATATCGTCCTTAATACTAGAAATATAGTTCTTCATGGTAGAAATCTTCTTGTCCATATTAGCAGAAATTGACGAGATTATGGTGGAGGACTCGTCATTGAATAAGAATGTTTCTGGATCCAAGTCTTCACTTTCCTATGCTATTTTCAGTCTTTCAACTAATTCACTCTGCTTTCCGGACGTTTCCAACTCGCGATTTTCTAATTCTGCTTTTAGTTCCGTCACTTCCAGGTCACATAGTCTCTTAGCCATTTTTAAGTAATTATTTATTTATATTATCCCACTTCTGACACCAATGTAATGTTTTTCTTATTTATTTAAACAGTTTTACCGTGGGATAAAATTATACACTCACTATGGCTAATTACTATTGATTTATTAAAGAAACACTACACACTATAATAAACTTAATTTATATACACACTGCTTAATGTCTATTAATTTATCTACACTCGGTATAATAATTGTCCTAATTTATCTTCAACACTATTTATATTCACTTTCTGTTCACTCACTGTATACTGAAACTGTTTACCGATTCACTGTACACTGAACAACTCCTCGACTCACTCAAAACCCGCGTATATATAATAGTTCTTTGCAGCTCCAGAACATTCTTGACTATACCACCTCTGCGTATACTTCATAATTCGAGAACATTCGCGATAAACCATTGTACGCCTTGTACTCTTCGAGAACAGTCTGAATATTACCTAAGAAAGAACCTTTCTAGAAAGGTCGCATTCATAGTTTGTGACAGGACCGGCTTCAGAATCATTGAGTTCGTAACAATACATCATACATACCCTGAAAAGCTTGCGTAAATGACCAATGCTTTTTAAATGGGGTTTTCATTTTCAGCTACGTAATTATCGAGTTGCCTTGAATTTAGTCGTTTGTTGTAAAAACTTTTGTGATGTCAGTGCATTTGACAGAAGTGTCAGACATAGTGAAACACATTTTCTGTTATATTTAAAATTTTAATTACACTTATTTTAAATGGAAGAACCTCGAGAAGAATTCTTTGGATGGCACACCACCCGAAATTAGAATTCCTTGTGTATATATTTGTTTATAGAAAATTTATTTTTATGTTTTTTTTACCCCTTCAGAACACTTTTTTTATTTTTTCTTCATATGGTCGTAGATAAAGTTTTGTAGGACACTTGCGCGTGAAGTACTTTTGCGCACTCGTTGCAAAGAAGGCACTCGCTAGGTTCGTGCCTTGTATTTTCGCAATTCGTGCGCAAAAGTATAACTTCACGTATCATAAATAATTATTTCTTATACTTTTTTCAATAACTACCAAACTACTAATGGTTAGAATATGTAACGGGAACTAATTTATGAAAAAGCATGCATCTAAAACAATAGGAGAAGATTGTTGAAAATATTTGTCCAAACTTGTGATTTCATAAACAAAAAAAATAGGAAGAATCCATGAAGCTACAGCAATTATTTTCGACAATCGCCAGTCATTTCGAGGTATACAGTTTTCAATGAGAAATCGTTGCAAATTATGTATAAATGAGAATGGACAATATTTTGAACATCTCATGTAATTTTTTGGCTGCTTAATTCTTTAGTTAATGAAATCACAAGTATTTCCAACAATCTTCTCTGATCTTCCTACGAGAGGTATATACATGCAAACGCTGTAAGTGTCATTTGAAAGCACCTAAGAACAGGTGCCTTGAAGTGGTGATTTGAGTATTGGAAAAGAAAAAAGTCAGTTTGAGTGATAGCTCAGATAATATATCTTTTATGTATTGTCTCTCCTTATGGTCAAAAATTTTGAGTGCACAGCTCCACGGTAATTGAAAAAAATGTCAACCTCACCTTCACTTTTGATCGATTTTGGTTTAGTTGAAAAACACCAATTCGAAGATTGTGGACTGGTTTGCGTGTCGAACTCATCACTTATCGCGATACGTAGTATGTGCGTTCTGGACAAAGAGGAGACTTTTGACCATATTCCGCTTAAGGCTATCAAGATAACAATAAATAAGTAGATGAACTGTAGACAGTACAACATACAAATTGATGTTAGAACTGCTCTCCACTAGGGTAGCAGAGAAGAGAACGAGTAAAGACACTTATCTGCTTATCCAGAAGATTTCCACTAGTAAGAGTAGCCTAATGTGGAAACTGAAGATTGACGAACTCCTGCGTGGAATACAGATTCGCCAAATAATATTCTTATTATGTGAGTGGAAAAGAGGAAACTATAGAATAAAAGAGAAAAAAAGGCAGAAGAAGTGAGTGCTTCGTACAGGAAGGTATGATGTTCCCTCTTAGGGCCAGTTGTATGAAGCATAGTTAACCTAATGTCTATGGTTAACCCATGATCACAGTTATTAGAGTGTTGTACGAAACGTAGTCAAGAATTATTTTGGTTAACTCATGAGTTAACTATGCAATTCACTGAACCACCAAAAATGGTGGTGTAAATAAAGTTCATGGAATGAACGTCAAATTCTGATGTGACATATCTTATAATTGACTGTCATATACTATAATTTCACAACTTTTTATTGTTTACAATGGAAAACGTGGATTATTTTGAAGAGTTAACGGATGATGAGGATTTTCTAGAAATGATAAGAGAAGTAGAAGAAGGTTTATTTACTAATTTGTATACTTCTATTCCCTATTGAGATTTTATGCTGGGTTTTTGGTTTATGGAGAAACGCTCGCATATTTCGAGCAAGAAAAAATCATTTTGAAGAGTGGACGGAAAATGAGTTTTTTGATAAATTCAGAATATCAAAAGGCACTGCAATTTAATTTTTTTTATATAGACCACCGCCAGTGCCTTGAGCATAACATTTTTCGTCAGCATACTTTTTCTTGACTCTTTTTTTAATATTACTATATTTATTCAACAGCACGTCACTTGTTCGGTGTGTAGTGAAACTGATAAAATTAAATTCTTCAGCCAACTGAAGCCACAAATTTGTCTTATGCCGAGAACTTTCTGCATCCGTTGTCTTACACTCTATAACGTTTTTATACTTAGCAGCTAGAGAAATCAGCGTCGATTCTTCAGATGCACTGAAATTTGGAGTACCAAGAGAATACACAAAATGATATTTAACACCAAGCACGCTTTTGATCATTGACTGTCATTGATTAACGATTTCACAGTATACAAAAACTGTGACGATTTTTCAAGTTAGTACCAACAATATTGATAAAATGCTCGAATGTTACTAGAGACTCGGATAACCAACATAAAAATATTAATTTGACTGTGGTTCAACTGACCACAACACGAACATCTTTCGTACAACGATTGATTGATTTGACTATGGTCAACATGTGAACCTGATTCAGTTGATCAATTGGTTAACTACGTTACATACAACTGGCCCTTAGAGATAAATAATTTAATGTAAAGTGCATTCTGCTGCTCCTATATAATATTCTATATAATATGGAAGATGAATAATTGCCGAACCTATACTAAAAGTATATACGCGTTTCCTTTCCAACCAAGCAACAGAAATCATAAAATAAAATGAAAATGACAGAATCGGAACCTAATAATGGAGGCTGTTCTCCATAACAAGGAAGGTTTAGTTTCTGTGTAAGTGGGTGAATATGTGCCTGTACATTTCCACAGTTGCTTCCTGGCATTTGAGGTGATGTTCATCATTAACAGTTAGCAATAACCATTGACCAAATACAAATACACTTATCTCAGAAATTAAAGCACCACTGAAAATATTTCAGAGTTAGTTTTCTCGTGAAGCGTGTCACATCAATTCGAACAATTTTTTTCTTTAGAAATGTAGATTCATTTTCCAGCAGTAAAATCATTACAAAAATGTATGTCCAAGAAAACGTTGGGTGTAAAAGAAGTGATGTTATCCCACAGAAATTTGAAACGCACTTTGTGGGATGTCTCGCAGGTACAACAGAAGTCCACTAAATTCGAGCAGCTCTTATATCTTTCCCGAAAAAAATTGTTGTCTTCATTGACAGGTATCGTTTGGATAAGCTATGGAAAATTTGGTAAACAAAAAGCAACAGCTGGATGAAGGTGTCGGTAGCGAGTATTACTGTCTTTAACGTGAATTATTTCTTGACAACGGCGTCATTTTCTCCCAGATTTAAATTAGATTCCGTCCTGCGCCGTTATTTTCGTATTCTCCTTCTAAGAGTGTACCGGAGATGCTCTATGGGATATAAGTGTGGGATTTGGGCTGACCAGCTTCCAATTCTTCAAGACAATATCTCACAATATAAGTTACATGTCTTGCATTATCATGTATTAGCCTAAATTATTGTCCGATATGTCGTGCAAATGGTATAAGACAAGGTGTAAAATATGTCAAATATGTATTTTCAGTTGTAAGATCTGCATATAAAATCGAAAGTTTTGTACATACCTGGATCCTAACTGATCTTTATCTAAGCAAAGTGGTATTTGCGAAACCGCACTGTGACGCATCCACCTATTATCACTCTGTAAGACAATTAAGAAACCACTTCCCAAAGTTTAGCCTAGCCATACGAATGAAGGCTAGACCTCGAACACCAAATCTGGGATTCTCCAGTAAACCACTCGCTCCTTGAAACTAAATTAGCAGATTAGCATCCCTATGCAGGATGTGTCTTATGCGAGTGTCCGGAATTATCGACAATGAGAGAGTGTGTGTTCGGTGAGTCTTGGACTACACCTACCGATATGAAGGAGATGTCTCCTAGTGACCTGTCCACCCTCCTGGGAAGGACAAGATGGACGGTGACCTAGGAGTTCAATTCCTCGGGAGGATGTACAATGAGTCACATGTGGCCTAAATTCTGTGAGCCTACACTCACCCTCCCTACTCTACAGATACAGATACGAGTTGTTACAAGACGTTCTATTTGAGCAGAGAGACCTAAAAATTTGTTTTGAACGGTGCCTGCTCTCCGATGCCTTCAGGGGTGAGTAATTTCCAGCTTAGGTCTATATACAAACGTCCTTCAAACTATACCTACTCACTAGGTTAAGAAATGATAAATATATCCTTGTGTGCATCTTTTTTGTGTTGATAATAATTTAACATTTTGTGCCATGCGCCGATTTTCCAGTATAAATAATGTTTGTTTATAGTTAACTTTAAATTGTCTTGACTGAATTATACCTATGAATCGCCTTTGGGTAGTTAAAAGAATTTATGAGATGAGAGTTATAAGATGTAAATTATTTATGTGACAAATTACATGCAATTTAAATTAATGATATAATAAACATTGAATTACTACGAGTACGGACGAGAGTTTATATTTGCATATTATATATTTTGATTGAAGTATATTATTAATTTTTATTATAATAATTATAGTGTAACTAAATTTTGTACTTTCGATTTTTTTCACCATTATAAACGTATCTTGTTAAAATAACTTTTTCTCGTTCTATTCGTTTTGTTAGTCCTATACCAAGGTCTTCTTCAGAAATGGGTTTATGGCAACCTTATTTGCGTGTGACCAGATTTAAATGTTGCCAGATTGTCTAAAATACACGAATTTTAAACGTAAAATTGATCATGTATCTTTCCTTGTCTTATTTACTTAATTATAATTTCCTGTAAGAATTGTCAAAAATGGGGTTCGATTATCTGCAAAATTAACCATAACGCGCTTAACTTAGAAGTGTAATTTAATGTCTGTTGGAGCATATAGCCCGAGAAGTAGTTGTTACTTGTTGGTGAACAGTCTCTGTTCTCCGAAAAGCAATTTTCCGAATTTTTGTAAGCCGTTATAGTAGTCTTGAGCTATTATCTTTGACATCTTTCTATGTGTTGTTTGTTAAAGTTTAGTGTATTATTATGGTGAAGTATAGTTTTTGGACTGTTTGCCCTTTGGTTGCTTCTTTAAATATTCCTATTGGTCACGTCATAAATAATGTGAACAGAGAAGTTATATTAACACGGGAGATACTTCCTTTGACAGAACAGAACAAACTGATTTATTACTATCGAGATTTGGTGAAAATCCCGTGAAAATTCTGCAACTGGCAATCCTACCACATTCTGTTGATACAAGACAGGGTCACTCCACAGCCCTTCAATTTCGTCAAGCGATAAAATTGCACTGGAACACATCCTCCAAAGTAATAACCCATAGAAATTCAACTTTGACTTCATGACAGCTGTAGCTGTAAGGCATGAGATAAACGTCTCCACATGTTGGTGGTTCAAAAACATACTCCTCGACAAGAAAGCAACGTCATTTGTGATTTCATTCCACGAGGTCTTGATCATTAAGAGGTATCAAAAGGGAGAAGTATTATCCTCATTGATGTGGGATCAAGTCATAGATTAACTACTGGATGGAGTGAACAATAGGTGACCTTATACAGAAGCTCTGACAGAACTTCTTATTGGTAAACATTGCACTCCTGCCCTTCACATGAAAAGGGGATCTAAAGATATTTAAACTCCCAAGTCTCTTTAACATGCAGTTGAGTCTAAGCCAGCAGGTCAAGTATCTATGACTCTTCTAGATGCAAAACTAACTACGTAATCACACCAACTCGACAAAATAAACAGAGCGAAAATGAGCCTTGCAAGTTCCAAATGAGCAATAGATAACACACGGGAAGTAAATCCACGGAATGTACACTATCAAAATTCCAGACGTGTGCTCTTGTGTGTATAACGAGTTTGATAAAATTTTTAGCTCGGTCGCAGCGCTTGAAATCGTACTCAATTTCGCCTCATGCTCTGTACATCGAGGCGAAAGTGATATTGGCTGCATATAGAGACAGAAATGCATTGGGAGCTGGCACAAAAGATCCAGAACCCACAGTTATTACTTAATAACAGATGTAATCGCTTTTTGAAAGGGGTAGTGATACACCGACGGATTCAAAACTGACACAGGAATAGGAGCTGAAGTAAACGGGAGAAACCTTTTTTTTGGTTGTGGATGGAAAGAGGAATAACAGCCTAAAACATTATGTTTGGATGCGTAGCAGGTTAAAACTCCTGGAACTAGAGAAAGCATTCAATGGAGAATTTCTCCAAGAAGCATTTAAGACCATTAACACTAGTACTCGAACCCTTGAATGAATGTACTGTGATAATCAAACAATAAATTATTAATGAAATACATTATTGTTAATGTGGTACTAAACAAGGTAATAGTATTTTTTTCATTCTGTTATTTAACGTCGGTCTATTTCTGCGACTGAGGCTAATCACCGACGCCGGGAGCACTCTACCCCTAACCGGAAATTTTGGCGAACCCACAAGTGTTCCAAGCTGTGGTAGCGTTCTTTAACGAGCCCAACATCCATGGACTCGTGACCTCTTCCGAAAGACGGCATATCTACATTATACCTCGTGCTCATTGGTATAATGCCTGCGAGCTGTGATATGCTACTCACCCTAGTAGTCTAAAGTGTTTCGCTGCAGGCTGTACGGGCCCTATACGATGGTTTTCCCTGTCATGGTCACCCATCCAAGTACTAACCATGTCCGACCTTATATATATATATATATATATATATATATATATATATATATATATATAGGCTATTCATTCCTGTCGGAATGGTGGCCGCTGATTTAAGCTCATCAGATTCATTTTTTTTGCGGTGAATCACTCCGCTGTTTTCTCCTTATTTATTTTCCTTTATAAGTTTTTGCTTCTTCTGTTATCTTCTTCCATTTTTTCCTGTCCTTTATATCTATTTTCCATTTGTTTATATTCATTTTTCGTATATCTTCTCTAATTTGATCTTCCCATCTTGTCTTCGGTCTTCCTTTTAGTCTGCTTAGTTGTGGTGTCCAGTTTGTTATTCTTCTTATTATTGTTGATGGCTCCCTTCTAGTTACATGTTCATACCATCTTAACCTTTGAGCTTTTATGAACCTCACGATATCTTCTCCTTTCATCTTTTCTCCAATTTCATGATTCATCATTTTTCTGAATTCCCCCTCTTCTGTTTTCACTCGGCCAAAAATTTTCCTTAATATTTTCTCTCGGCTATCCTTAAGTTTTCTTCGTTTTTACTTGTCAAACACATAGTCTCTGTGGCATATGTCATTGTTGGTCTTATAGCCGCTTTGTACAATTTCAATTTGGTGTTTTTACTTAAATGTCTGTCATTCATCAATTTATTGTACTTCCAGTACGCCTTATTTCCCGCTTTTACTCTTTCGGCTATCTCTACTTTTCTATCATTTTTCTCGTTTATCATCACACCTAAATATTTAAAATTTTCTAAATTTGTAATTCTGTATTCTTATTTCGTTTATATTCTCCGTTGTTTCCCTGCTGACTATCATGTATTTAGTTTTTTCTTCATTTATTTCCAAGCCTCTACTTTCCGCTTCTCCAGCCAAATCGCATAGCATCTTATCCAGGCTGTTTCTATTTCTTGTAATTAAAGCGAGGTCGTCTGCATATCCTATTATTTGTGTCATATTCTGAGAAATTATAGTTCCCCGAGCTATCGCTTTAATCGCTCCGTCTAACGCTATATTGAACAGCGTGGTTGATAGTGCATCACCCTGTCTTACACCTTTTTCAATAGCAATTTCTTCTGTGTATCCCTCATCTGTTATTACTTTGGTTTTCGAATTGTTAAATGACATTTTTGTTAGCCTGATAAGTTTTTTCGGTATTCCCATTTTATGCATTTCCTCTAATAGTTTATATCTCTTAACACTATCGAATGCTTGCTTAAAATCCACAAACAATATATGCAAATTTATTCCATACTCGTAAAATTTTTCTATCGTTTGTGTCATTACATGAACGGCATCTATTGTCGATTTCCCACCTCGGAACCCATATTGGTAATCTCCTAGTTTCTTTTCCGAGTATTTAGTTATTTTCTGTCTTATTAGCGACGTTAGAATCTTATATGCCGTATTAAGTAGGGTTATTCCTCGGTAGTTTTGGCAGTTTGTTTGGTCTCCCTTTTTAAAGATAGGTTTTGTCAATCCTAGATTCCATTCTGTTGGCATTTGTTCTCAATTCCATATTTTGGTTATTAGTTCAAATATTTGTTTGTTTAGCTCCTTTCCTCCTTTCTTCACTAACTCGTTAACTATTCCATCTGATCCTGGTGTCTTCTTCTGTTTGAGATTCAATATTATTTATTCGTATTCTGCGTATGTTGGTGGGGTTTCTTCTTCTTCCTCTTCTAATGCCTCATAGTTTGCTTCTGTAACCCTATCCTCCTTAAACTGTCTTTTATAGTACGTTTCCCATTCCGTTTTATTTATTCTAGCCGTTTCTGTCTTCTTTTTACTTTGTTTTTTTATAAGGTTAAATAATCTTTTGTTATCTTTGCTGTCCTGCTCTATATCAACATCCTTTTCTTTACCCACTCTGACTTTTTTGTCTTGCAACATTTGTCAGACTCTTTCTTTTTTTCCCTGTATTCTGACAATTCTACCTCTCTTCCTGTAATAAGCCATATCACCCGTGCTTGATCTTTTTTCTCTTTTTTCTTCTCACATTCTTCATCGTACCAATCTTTACTTTGTTTTTTCTCTTTTGTTCCTAATATTTCATCTGCTGTTCTTGTCATACTATTTTTTATGCATTCCCATTTTTGCTCTATGTTTTGGTCTGCTCCTTCCACTAGGTTTTCTCTTAATCCTTGTATGTATTTTTGTTTCGTGGTCTCTTCCTCTAGCTTTTCAATGTTCCATTGTTTTAATTTCTTCTCCCTTGCAAAGTTCCGTAATATCTTCATTTTCATTTTTACCACTACTAGAAAATGGTCAGAGTCTGCATTTGCCCCTCTAAATGAGCGAGTATCTTCTATTATTTTCAGCCATTTCCTGGATATAAGTGCATGATCTATTTGATTGCCTTCATTTGTTCCTGGTTTCATCCATGTTACTTTGTGTTGTTTTTTATGTCGAAATTTTGTACTGTCTATATATGTGTCTGTGCTTGTTCCAAAGTTACAGAGCCTTGCACCATTATCGTTAGTCTTGCAGTGTATTGTTTCTTTCCATGCCACATTTTCATTGTATTCCTCTTTTCCAATTTGTGCATTAAAATCTCCTATCACTAGCTTTATATCATTTCTGTGTGTTTTTCCCATACCTCCTGTAGTTTGTCATAGAATTCCTCTTTCTGATCATCATTTGCTTCCTGAGTTGGTGCATAGACATTTATTATGGGTAAATTTGTTTGTTTATTTTCAATTCTTATGCTTGAGATTCTGCCATTTACTGCTTGAAATTGTAGTACTTTATCTCTTAATTTCTTATTTACCATAAATGCTGTACCATTTCTTCCTTGCTTTTTGTCTCCCGAGTAGTAGAGGGTATATCCTTCTTTATCTATTCTTCCTTCGTCTTTCCATCTAATCTCTTGCAGTGCCAGTACTTCTAAATTATACTTATCCATTTCTTTAGCTATTTCTGCCATTTTACCGGTTTTCAGCATTGTTCTAACATTCCATGTGCCTACTTTTATTTTTTCCTTGTTTGTTTGTTTTTATTTTTCCTTTCTTATTTGACTGTTGTTTTTGTTCCGTTTTCGTTTCCTTGTTCCTTGCCTGGTCATCACCTATATTCTTTGTCCCTTTGTTTAGTGCTAGTTTTTTGTCCTTACCAGTTTTTCAGATAACTTATCCCATATCCATTCTTCCCCATCAATGTTTATTTTATTAAATCCAATCTTAACCGTCCTCCCATTACTTCTTTCCTTATGTGCCCTGTCTCTTATTGTCTTTTGTCTTTCCCTCTCTTTCTTAGTTAGATCATGATTTATGTATATTCAGTCGCTTTTTATATTCCTTAATTTTTGTTTATTTTTCATTATTTTTTCCTTCTCTTGACCATTATCTAGTTCTATCAGCACAGTCTTCTCTCCTAACTTGTGAGCTGCTTTAACTTGTACCTGTATTTCCATTTGGCTTTCCATGAAAGTGGTGACTGCTTTGCTTAACTCAATGTTATCCGTTTTATTCATTTTAAGACCAGTCATTACTACGTTATGCTTTTTTTTCTCCTTTTCTGTCCATTCTTGATTTGTTTCAATAGTTCTCAGTTCTTTCTTAATATCTTCATTCTCCTTTTCTATTTTCTCATACATTTTTCTTATTTCCTCATTTTCTTGTTTTAGTGATTGAAT
>CAJUYG010003733.1:0-19762 GCA_910591675.1 Galerucella calmariensis | reverse complement strand
ATGTAACAATAACAAATTTGTTAACAAAAATAAAAAACTTCAAAGCAAATGCTCAAAGAGAAATTGTGAAAACATAAAAAATTATTGCGAAAATCAAAATTTAAATTTAAACTTTGAACACCCCCGTATCTCGGAAACTAGCAATATTTGCATAAGGCATGTTGAGCAGAATCATCATATTTTGAGGTCTAGAATCTACAGTTCAGAGATATTCTTAATGAATCACCCTGTATAATAAAAAATATATTAAAAATGCGTATCTCATTTAAAACTTTTGTAATTAAATATTTTATGTCACCCACTTTGCTTATTTTTTATACTCTTCTTTCTTTGATAGACCCTGAAGTGTGTGACAATATCCTTTGTACTTTAAAAGGTCAAAATTTTCCTTATTTTGTTCACCATGTCAGGGCAAACAAGATACCAAACTTCATTCATTTTGACCAGACTTTCACAGACTCCTGGAGCATTAGAGCAATAAGCAATGAGATATTATCAATATTTTCCAAATATACAGTCTCATTTAAGGTGGATCCGTGCAAAATCAAGTAAACTGAAATTAATTTAAGATTAAAATTAAGTTTAAACTAAAAATTTTCAGCTGTTTATGCAACATAAATTAAGAAATCAACAGGACATGTGCATTTCTTTCAATAATTTGTCAAAACTTCCAATAGTAACAGAACTGTCTGATAACTGAAAATAAATATTAAATGTAAAACAACTTGTTTATGAAAAATTAGGTGCTGTTCAGCATACATATGATCTGTGGCCAGGACTCTTAGCACACATTGTTTTGGACTCATAAAAGAAATTAAATTTATTTGAAAGTTGGCCACTTTTCTTAGTTTCAATTTAAATCTTATCAACTATGGTTATTTACTATTAGTTTTAGTACCTTAAATGAGAACTAGAGCTTTTTTAACTTAAAGTTTGCACCGAGGGGTAAACCGCTGACCCAAATGGTGTACACTAATGCCCAATTTGGGCATTACTCTTAATTTTAATGCACTAATGCCTACTAATTCCCACTAATGCCTAGTAATTCCCAAGTAATGCCCACTAATTCCTAGTAATTCCCAAGAAATGCCCACCAATGCCTACTAATTCCCCAGTAATTCCTAACATTGTTCACTAATTTCCAATAATACGTGAAGCCTAAAGGCGGATTCATGCAACGTTCATTATCATTACATTTTCATTATATTATAACTACATTTACATTAGAAAAGCTAATTACTATAGTTTCCTATATGATGTTCATGCAACCACATTATTTAATTTCAATTACTCTATTCCATTAAGAAGTTGGTCTACTTTCAACTATAAATTATAATTACATTATGTTTTTAGTGAAAACCATAGAGAAATATAATATAATGTCTATGTCTATGGTAAAGATCATGAAATCGCATGCGCCAAAAATGTTACAGCTGTCATTCCGAGGTCTCCTTCTATTTCAATCAGTCACTAATACTTTCAAAAGTGGTGAAACTGATATATTCCAACACGTTTTTGCTGAGAGAACCTCACAACTTCAAAATAATCGCAAATAGCTGACCTTCTAGCTATTCTAGCACAACCACAAAAGATTCAAATAATATGACGTTTATCAATTGCCACTCTTGTCAGTTCATAATTAATTCGTTCCATGAACTGGTTTGATTAGGCAGTGATAATGTAATTTAAGTGTAGTTATAATGTAATGAAAATGTAATTATAATGCACGTTGCATGAATCGGCCTTTAGTAATTCCGTTACTGAATATAATAAAAAATGTACTGCAAATACATTTAAATCTTCACAGTATAGCTAAAAAAGTATTTGGTTACAGCTTATGAAAAATAAAGAGCTATTTTTTTATTAGGGTTCATTGAAAAAATCGTTATCCTCTTGGTGACCGCCGGGATTCATACCAATATTACTAGCAACATCTTGATTATCATTAATAGACAAAGCCATCTAAAAAAAATGGGAAAATGAAATGTAAACTTCGTCGAAAACCCGAGCGAAAACCATTGCAATATTAATGTACTAATACATGTCTGTCTTTCAGTAACGGAAATGTAAAAGTTGTGACATTAACGCCATCGTCACCTCCAAATGCAAACAAAAAATTGAAAATCTGACAACAAGCTACTTGAGCTTGAAACAAGTATTATTACAGTTTCCTGTAATATTTTCGTATTTAATAAAGCGCATTGGTTGGTTAAATCTTGTAGATCATACCGACCCCGTTTGACTAAGAAGTGTAATTCATTATCCGTCGGTGCCTATAGCCCGGGAAGTAGATGTTTCTTCTTGGTTGAATGGTCACTGTTTTTGGAAAATATTTTTCAAAACTTACAAAGCGTTGGAATAATTTTATTTATTCTGCGATATCCGAGGCGATATCTATTGGTAGCGCGCTTTACTAAATACAACAATATTACAGAGCACTGTAATAATACTTTATACCGAGTATACGTCATACATCTACAAAAAACAAAATTACGTACGCGAGCGTACAGTAGAAAAAATTGACCTTTACCCTGACGTCACTAACAATGAACAGTAGTAAACACAAACTTTATATACCTCATCCTTTTCTACTGACAGTGAAAACACATCATACAATATATGTACACTTGTCTTTCAAGCAATGACATACGTTCTTGTCTAACTCTAATTATTACCTCCAAATGTTGAAAAGAGATAGCACCAAAAAAGATTAATCGGTTGTATTCATAGGAATTTATTTTGACCTCTTATGACAACTGTCATTATTTTGTTACATCAAGTTTTGTTCAAAGCATTTCATCATTTGCATTCAGATAAATTCTATAAAATCGGTTTTTTTTCAAGACCGTTAATTTATTATTTTTATTTCATGATAAGTACAGAATTTTCTGTTTCGCATTTAATGAATATTTTGAACCTAACCTCACTTCTTAGACGGTGGCTGAATAAGACAAACAAGCAGTCAACTAATTTACGCACACGACAAAGTAACAATAGCCATTTTTGACTCATTGATTGATTTCGCGAGGTTAGTAGGTATGACGTCAGGGTAAAGGTCAATTTTTTCTACTTTACTACCATCCATCTGAATTGTTCCCCGACTTCACTTGGTTCCTCCCGAGCAGATCAAATTTGTCGATTTGTGAATTTGTTTTTCTCATTTTGGGTAACGCCCTTAGTTAGTGTTGTGGTTTATTTTTCTGAATATTTTTGACAGCATATTTGGCTTTGTTGATTTTTATTGTGAATTCTGCTTAAATAATTTATACACAGTAATATTTCTTTAATTTAACGTTTAAATTGTAAAATAAAACAGCGCGCTACCCTTAGCATATTTCATGACACAGACATGAAGCACCTAAGTACCTACCTACCTACCTGTTTTTAAAACTGATTTTACTGTTTATCCGGCCAACTTACAGCTTCTTATCGCACACAGTGCTGATGTACGGTAGCTCATGGCAAAATCTAGCAACTCTAACTTTTTATTGTTCACATTTTACTTACTATTACTACTCTATTTTATTGTTCATTGTACATGGCATTATTGATAAAATGTGTTCTTCATATTTCCATTTTAAAGCTAATAAATATTTAAACTGATACTTCAGGTTAACGGTTGAACACGGAATTACATTTAATCAAGACTAATAAATTTTTTTCTCGCAATAAATATGATCTTAGCCACTTAAAATATAATCAAATAAAATCAAGCCCATAATAATTTTAAATCTGAATACTTATTATTACACCGCTCGTTACACCTAGAAGTAGACTTACCGTGAAAGTATTATATATATATATATAAATATATATACACCAAAACACACAAAAAAACAGAAAAGTTTCAACAAATTATTTGCTCCTTGTTCTACGTACTTCTTTTACGAATCGTTTACCTAAGATTGTGACCACACTCCTCACGGTTTTTGTATTTTTCATTGTTCACGCGTCACGCATGCGTTGCATTGCCTAGTCTGTTTTAGCGACGAGTTTTGGCGGTAATTTTTCACAGTAATTCCTAACTAATGCCAAGTAATTCCTAGTAATGCCTACTAATTCCCACTAATGCCCAGTAATTCCCACTAATTCCCCAGTTATGCCCACTAATTCCCCAGTAATGCCTCTAATTCCCAAAATGTGTACACCGCAATGCCCCAGCGGTTTGCCCCTCGGTTTGCACCATTGTGTCAACTTAAAAAAATTTATAACGACAACAAGAACCTCAACTCTATATAGTTAATAATATATTTATTTCGTAAACTTGACTACTAAAACAAGTAAATTATCAAAAATAATAGGTACTTACTATTTCTGATTTTGCATTGTTGGATAGCTTCGTTAAATCCTTGACATAATGTCAAGTCAGACTGAGTAGATGCACATTGTAAAAATTGTTTAATTTCCCAGCCACAAGGTCCTTCAGCCTCTTGAGAAGGTGCTGCTCCATATCCATACTGCTGTGGTTGTTGTTGGGATGGTGCTTGTTGTACAGGTGCTTCACTTGAACCACCTCCACTGAACATTCCTTAAAACATTAAAAAGTATTAACCTAACCCTTTCATTAAAGATTACACATAATTTCACATATGTATTACCAGTTACAGCATGTCCAACGGTGTGACCAATAGCTGAACCTACTGCAACACCACCAGCAGTAGCTGCCATTTGACCAAATAATCCAGGGCCTTGTGATGGTGCTGGTGCGGTGTGTAGAGGTGCTGGTGGGGCAGGAGCTGGAGCCCTTGCTGGAAGGTTCCTGAAAATATATTGAATTATAAAATAAAAGCTTACTATTAATTTCAGATTTCAACACAGTATACTTTACCTTGACGGTGCTGGAGCTGATCTTCCTCTTCGTGGCATTTTATTAATTTTTTTATAATAGTCAATACGTTATTAATTTTGTTCGTGTTATGTAAACTTCAGTTAATCTCACAACAACTCTTAAATTTTACTAGCTTGCACAATTCCTATCTATAAAATGTAATGGAAAATGGGATGACTTTTGACGTATGTGTATGTGACGTTTCCAGAAGTTATACAGACATGACTATGCTCCTAGTTACCGGACATAAATATTTGTTGCACAAACAATTACACCAAAAATATTCATTTGTTATGGATAACTCCACCGAAAGGATTATTTTGATTGGAAACTATTCCATATCACCAAAAAAAATTCAGCAGATGTTTATATTATAATTATCTTATTTTATTAAAATATCCGGAGGCGTAGCAATAGCCACATTAATTTCCAGAAACTTCTCATCACTTCTCATATTCAAATAAAATCAGCAATAATCACGTGTTATGCTGTTATGGGACAAAGGTCGAAATTTCGTACATACACCATGTGATGAATACAATTGTAGACAGAAATATAAATCTATAGAAGCTATAGCTAATCATCAAAATAGATTTTCTGAAAGTATTTTTTAGTCTCTATACCTATGTAAGAATACACGTGTATTCTTTGGTCTATATACAGGGTGTGGCACGAAAAATTTGGATTAAAAGTAGTCTCCAAAAAGAACAACACATTCAATTAAAAAGCGCGATCTGCCGGTGCCGGTACATCGAAATTCAAAAAAAAGATATAAAATATTATACCTATAAGATAGATTTGTTTTGTCTTCTATATTATTTGTCAATATTGTCAATATTGAACTGCAGTGCGATCACGAAAACTCGATACGTGTAATGTTATCGTAAATGCAATTATCGTCTTAAAATGGCGTACTCGATTCGAGTTAATCATTCGTAATCCCACTGCTGGTCACACTTTCTTATGGAGGGAATTTCCGCTTAAAAGGTACTTGGGGATTTTTACAAGCTTTCAGACTGCTTGATTCCTAACCCGTAAACTCCTATCAGTCCTATCCCAGCTCCTTCTATTGATTTCAAGCTGTCGAATTGCATTATTTCCAAGTCCAAGTCTAGCAATGGTATTTGGATCCCATTCCTTTCTTTGTTGCCAATTTCGCAACGAATATTTCTTTGATAAGTTATACTTTTTCATCATACCATCTTGTGACAAATCCCAGGTTTTCTGATTTCTAAGAAGTGAGGAGAGTTTTCAATGATTCTCCATTTCTGCTTTCTACGTCTGTAGCTGGCTGGTTCTTTCTGCCACCATATGAAGTGGTGTGGTGTTGAGAAACACTGCCGTTCCCCTGCCAGATTCCTGCACACCATTAGAGCCATTTTTGCTTGTATATAATCTCATTTTTGAGTTTAGATACTTGACTTCTTGCCCTGATTCAACTTCCTAGTGAAGGCTACTAAGATGGTTTTGGTAAGATTGATGTTAGCAGGATATCCGGACTCGGCGCAAAGACTAGAGACTTTTATGAATAGCACAAGAATGCAACAAAAATTGATGACTAATGTCACTAATGTGGCTTCTCATGGCGACTTCCGTCGAAAGTTGGTTAAATTGGGTTAAATCACTACAAACTTTGACAAGCTGAAAGTGTCTAATGTTTGTGCTATGATGCTTGTGAGAGGAAACCTCATGAGATGCCACGAGATATTTTTTCAAATTTATAACATTTGACACAATAAAAATAGCCAAGTCGCAATCAGCTTTGACACAAGAAACAGTTATAGGGTTATTATATTTCTCTATGGGGTTACCCATAGACAAAATAAAATTATATTATATTTCTCTATGGGGTTACCCATAGAGAAGTAAAAAATTTGTCTATGTGGTTACCCACGTCAAAATCTCAGAAAAGATGTTGAGATGAAATATTTACATAAATACTTCAAGCCGATGGTTAGGTCAGAAATAAAAGAAGAGTTGTCGACAAAGTAAGATTTTTGACTGGGGGTCTATTCACTAACAGTGAGAGCTCCTACAAGGGCTACAAGAGTGCTCATTTATAAAGTGCGCATGCGAACTATCTCGAAATTGCAGATTATGATAGAGCCCGCATGCGCACTTTATAAGTGTGTACTCTCGTAGGAGCTCTCACTGTTAGTTTAGTGAATAGACCGCCTGCTGTCGAGTGTAAGCAGTGTAAGTGACTGGTAGAATTCCCTAGCACAGCAGTCGAAATTGTCACTCTACTCTACTCGACAAGTCTTCTTTTTTTAAGTTTAAAGTTTTTTGGAACAAATCACCGACAAAAGAGATGTCGATAGTAGAATTGTATAGTGTGCAGATTTCCAGTACTGTACTCAATAGGTATTCCAGAACGGTTTATACATGCCAGTCGGAAGACAATTATTATTGTTTGTGAAGAAAAGCTGTTTATCATTTACTTTATTTACAGTTTACAAATAATTAAAAGAAATGCGCATTTAAGGTGGTTTACTAATTTCACATATTTCATGTTGCATCAACAGCTGAACATTTTAAGCTTAGATTAAATTTCCATCTAAGCTTTGCCATGCGCCACCACGGATCTCCGCTTTTCACGTTGCCAGCAGATCACAGAAATAAACTACTGTGCTACTCAAATCGTAGTGAAGTGACATGTCTGTCAAGGAATATTCTATGGTCAGTATATAGATAGTGCTTCCGTTTCCTTTTCCTCCGACTTTTGACATCTACAGGTTAGCAAAAGTGTTTATTCATAAAGTTTATAATAATTAATTTAAAATAAGGTATATTGCACACATTATCCATAAAGATTAATTTCATAAAGACTTATTAATTAATTAGAATGTAAAATTTAATATTTTTGTTTTCTATTATCATACTTTGTATGTTCACCACATGGTATCAAAATATCTATAGTAGTCATTAATATATCAATATTTTTTCAGAAAATGCCATCTGTAACCCTAAAAGACGTTGATCAGCATAAATTTGTGACGGCTTTCGCCTCATTTTTAAAAAAGTAAGTATTCATAAACCGTTTGAGGTTATGTGTTATTTAATATATTTTTAGATCTGGTAAGCTCCGAGTTCCAGAATGGGTAGATCTCGTTAAAACATCAAGAGCTAAAGAATTAGCACCTTATGATCCAGACTGGTATTACATCAGATGCTCAGCTATTGCTAGGCACATCTACATCCGATCACCTGTAGGTTAGTATAATCACGAATGCATTTTAAATACATATCCTTCTTTTTTTCAAGCTCTATTTATTCACAGTTTTAAAGCTAAAATCTAACTTTAATCTTGCTTATGTGCACATAATCTAATATATTTACATCCTGTATTTCACTGCATAGTATATGGACCTAGGTTCTAAAGCAACTATCAGGAAGTGGACAATTATTTAAAGTTTTCAGGCTGATTCCCAAACATTTAGAGTAAATTCTCACCAATTGTACACATCCTAAAGGCTCATGTTTTGAAAGTAGTTGTAATTGTAGCACATATTTCAGCACACAGTGCCAAATCAAGGATACATTTTTATTCTGCTTGATTTTGCTTTTACAAATGATATAAGTTTGTGATATGATGTAGGGCATAGTGGTGCATTTGTTTGCAAAATTGTTTCAATTTGCAATTTTTTTTTCAAATGTCCAGGAGGCTCTTCTGGTTTTAAAACATATTTTTCCTATGTAGTGACGAGTATTCTGCTATAACAAATATGGAAAATACTGACCTAGTTATAATACAGTTTGAGGCAATACTAGTTACGTATATTTATGCCTATTTATTTTTAATTTTTAGGTGTTGGAACTGTATCAAAAATTTTTGGTTCACGTAAACGTAATGGAACCAAACCTTCGCATTTCTGCAGATCTGCAGGAAGCATTGGCCGTAAAGCTCTTCAAAGCTTAGAAGCTGTAAAATTGATTGAAAAATCTGCTGATGGTGGTAGAAAGATCACCCAACAAGGCAGGAGAGATTTGGATCGAATTGCTGCCCAGGTCAAAGCAAAAGAACGTAAAGCTCTTAAAGCATCTGCTGTACTTGCATTGTAAATGATTAAGGTTTAATAAATAATTATTTGATACGTGGATAGTTTTGAATTCTCGAATTCTCTGATCAACAGGCTCAAATTGATAAAGCTTCTTAAATCTAGAACGGTAACTCGTTAGATTTGGAATGACATCTGGGAAAATGTATTTTGATTATTTTTCTAGCACATAAAAAACAAATTAAGATGAAAATGAAACAGGCATTCCATTTTTAGCTAATAATTCGAAAACTATGCATCAAATCGTCGCCTGTAACTGGGTAAATGAAAATTTCGTTAAATTGGGATCTATTTGGACATCTACTTTTTACAAAAATTTGAATTGCTTTTCTGGTATGTCTACTTAACACTGATGCTATATGTCGCTAAGGGAACTAGATGAGCTAGCCACTTATTAGATTGATTTCTGCTTCATATTGGTAGGTTATTTCACTCAATACAAAATACGCGCCTTCGATTGGCTTGAATATGAGGATTGATATCTGAAAACACCATGTTTTTGATTTTGTTATTCGGCACCTGATTAGATACATGCAATTTTCCTATCTGTGTGTTTCGCGTTGTCATTAGTTGTTTTGAATATCTTTATAGCTGAGTACACATGACCAGAAAGTCAAGAAAACATTTGTATTCTGTGTAAATTTTAATTTTTAAAAATCGCAGAGCGCTTTCGGCTGTTAGCCATCTTCAGTGCTTACTCGTCAGGTATTTGTTACAAGAAACTTTTTGACAACACATTGACGTCACAAAGTAAAATATCTTGAGATAACATTAAAATTAAAATGATCCCTTGATTAGGGTGTATTATATCTAGAATTTGAACATTTTTAAATTTGTTAAAATTGTCAGACTGATCCACGAACACGTGTTCGTCTAACGGATGTTGAAGTGACACTCACTAACATAAATAGTTATATAGTTGTAAAAGGTATTATTGAATAATTTGAAATGTTGAAAAATTGCATATTCATTAGGATAAAATGAAACAACTTGAGTAATATAAGATTTTATTGGTAAACATTAATCAGTTGCTATATTTAAAATGTTGTGCAATTAATGTTTACAAAAAAATGAATGAGAAGGAAATATGAGTAGGTGCACACAGCAATTTAATGAACTAGTTCTTCCAAAAAATCACAGAATAAAGTAGCACAAACAAATATCAAAAATTGATGCGAAAATACGAATTTATTAATTATTCAATGTAAACAGCATTAGAATGTGGATTAAATTATGCAATTCTGTGCGTCATTGACAATTCTCCACTCCAATGCGTGTCAATTTTGAAAAGCTTGCAAGGCAAACATTAAAATAAGTCTATGAAACGTTTGGGGGTTCCTTGGACATGCCACAAGACGGTATGATGAAAAAGTATAACTTTTCAAAGAAATTCGTTACGGAATTAAGCAACAAAAAGGAATGGGATCCAAATACCATTACCAGACTTGGAAAGAATGCCATTCAAATAGAAGGAGCTGGGATAGGAGTGTTTGGGCCAAACACCAAGTACCTCCACGCCATTAAAAAGTGCACCCAGTTCAATATTGATAAAGGATACAGAAGACAGAGGATTATCATAATATCGGATAGTCAAGCAGCCATTAAAGCACTGAGCTCTGTGTAATCAGTTCCAAAATAGTGTGGGAATGCCCAGACAAACTCAATGAACTAAGCGAGAACAATATAGTCACCTTACTATGGATTCCAGGACACATTGGAATAGAAGGAAATGAAATAGCAGAAAAACTAGCAAAGAGGGGGACTGAAATACCTTTCTGGGGGCCTGAACCCTTTTGCGGAATTAGCCCCAATGTAATATTGGAAGAAATAGGTAAAGAGGAGAAAAAGAGAAGATCTAGTAGGGCTTATTATACAATCAAAGACTCTTCTGGGTGACTACAACCTGTTGAGATCAAATGAACGCATAAGTCAAAGTAAAACTGCGCTATGAGTTTTAACAGGGATCCTAACGGGACATTGTCGCCTGAATGGGCACCTGAAAAAGCTCAAAATGGAGGAGGAAGAAGAATGTAGATTTTGTGGCATGGAAGAAGAAACCTCCATCCACATAATTTCCAACTGCACAGCACTTCAGAATCCTAGAGCACAGCACCTGGGAGATAGAAGGGGAACATCTACCCAAGTTGAAGCCTGCATGCAGACATCCTAAAATTCTTCCGCTAAATTTTTGCAATGCAAATTAATGCATGATTTAACGGTCGCACTGTATAACAATGTAATTTTTCGCGTAATTCTGAGTTTAAATATTTATTTGCTAACAAAACATTGGAAGAACTGGCAATTTTAATTCATTTATATAAAACCAAACATTTTAATAGGTATACCTACCTATTATAATATCTAATAAGCTGAACCTAATTAAATAAAAAGGTCAGAACTCAGCAAACAACTTATACAAATAGTTACCTATAACAAAACCAAAATTAAGGTGAACGACTCGTGTCGAAATAAAGAAATATAACCCAGAAACGCATCAGCAAATGAGACAGACCTAAATGCACTTTGCCAAATTCTGTACCCTAATTTATCGTACCGATACTCTCAACATTATCGTACACTTTGAAATAATTTCTACTATGGTTTTATTTTTATGTCCAGAGAAAGTTTGCCTACTCGTATATATTTTGTCTATATTCTATGTTCTGACTCTAACATACCTAACTCACAAGTATAGCCAAATTTCCACAGTACAACCTTATGCATGCTATGTGCATGTCAGCTACTCCAACATGTCTTGCAGTTTTACAAAAACTTGTATTTTAAAAGTTTCCGTTAGATTCCTTCAATTTTTTTAAGAGTTCCTTTTTTTAAAAACTTTCGCGGAATCGATACTCTCCATACGCTGTTACCTGTGTTGGTTACTTAAAAACGAATCTATCTATTTTTAAAATTGATACAGTGCCATTTGTTGTTTATTATCTATTCAGTTTTAATTTAAATTTATAAATATTTCTATTATGTGTGGCTTTCATATAGAGATAGTGCAGTCACTGCTTTAGTGATGAATGCATTGTAATGCACACTAGGCTATTCAAGAAGGGGAAGGGAATATAATCATTAGATTAGCCGTTCCCCTTCTTGAATCACTTGATATGCGTGTTACAAAGTTTTGGATATTTTTCAAAAATGGGAAGAGTAAATGCATATATAACCTTGGTGAATGCATTCAATACTTTATAACACGCATATAAAGATAATCAAGAAGGGTAATTCCAATGATTATATTCCCATCCCCTTCTTGAATAACTTGTTGTTCATTACAAAGTATTGGATATCTTAAGGGGAATGGTGAATCCAATGATTATATTCCCTTCCCATTCTTGAATATATTCATGTTTATTACAATCCCTTATCAATGGCTGCGCCTGGAATTTGCACGAACTCATGCAGATTGGGACCTACAGACCGCAGAAGCAAACATGAGCCCTGTTGGGCGTGTTCATGTCGCTGTTGTTGTATTTTTGTAGTAACAATCGATATTTTGAATCGATAACAAAATATCGATACCATAAATGTCAACTTTTAAGAGATACGTAAACAAAGTCAAACTTGCTAAAAATTTAACTATAAATATTAATAAAAAAATTTATATTGGACCAAAAATAATATAATAAAATAATACAGACACTAAAAATGAATAAAATGATGTATGTTGATGAAATCACCCGATCATATTATTTCGATTATGTTAACAAATAACTAATGTACGTTCGTTAACATTAGCTCCTGAGTACTACTTCGCTACCCCATACAGGGCCATGATCCGGGATAGAGAGCCCTGGGAAAAAGAGAGGAATACACAGCCTAATGGGACCGTCTGGTACACAGATGGCTCATGCTCCGGTGATAGAGCAGGGGCTGGAATTTACTCCAGGAACCCAAGAACACAAGTTTGTGTACCATTGGGTGATGGTGTATCTGCATATCAGGCCGAGATATATGCTATCTTGGATTGTGCGCAGATAAACCTAGACAGAGGTTATGTGAATCGACGCATAACCATATACTCCGACAGTCAGGCAGCAATGAAAGCCCTGAGTGGGTATACCAGCAATTCAGGACTTGCTAACGAATGTCGAGAACGACTTGCTAATCTTGCAAGGCGGAACGTGGTGCGGCTAGAATGGATTCCAGCCCACTCTGGTTTTGAAGGCAACGAGATGGCGGATGCACTGGCTGCGGAAGGGGCGGCAGCTCCTTTCTGCGGCCCGGTCTCGACCCTGGGCCTAACAAAACAAAAAATACGCAAGGAGACGAAGAAGTGGCTGAGGAATCAGCACCTCGTTCATTGGAATGCTCTGCAGGGTCCTAGACAATCCAAACTTCTACTGAAGGGATGGACACGCTAGGGCAGCTACTGAACTACCAAGGAGTAGGCTAAGGAAGATAGCAGGACTCCTAACAGGGCACTGCTGTGTGAGGAAGCACCTCTACAACCTAGGAGTAGAGGAAAGTTCCCTATGTAGGGGTTGCGGCATGACTGACGAAACGTCAGTCCATGTTCACTTGGAGTGTCCACACTGGGCTGTACTACGCAGGCGAATCTTCGGAGTCCCTGTTATGGCCCCTGGAAACACAAGCAGACATCCATTGAAAAAGGTTGTGGCCTTTAATGAAGGGCTCGGCTTCATGGATGTCTAGGTAGCAGGAATGGCACAATGGGCCCGCCAGTGGCCTCAGTGCCGGAACCTTGGCTTCAGTTTGTCCAGGACAAGGTTCGCCTGCACATTTAGTAGTAGTAGCTCCTGATTGGCTCGTTGCGATGACCTTCTTTTAGTTCGCATATTTTCCGGGGCTCATGTTTGCTTCTGTTAAATGTGGATGACTGGGAAAACGATGGAAAATGCCCGGAGAACGATACACTAAATTTAGTTACTCTCTTAGAGTTCAATTTTGTGGTGGTATATGGAGACATTTCTTTGGAAATCCGTACCAAGCTATACTTCAGGGTATGATCAAAAATTTTTTCTTTCGGTTTTTAGAGCATTTAAGGGTAAATAAGTCGAGCCTTATTCGAGGTTTTGTTTATTATTTGATAGTACCTATACCTATGCTGTTTACTGAGATCTTACTTTAAATAATATGATTTAATAATTTTGAGGATATAACCATGACATCAATTTAATTTTTGTGAAAAACAAAATTTTATACTTTTTCAATTTTTAAATATACCTACCTACAACATTTGAAACCTCCTCCTTAAATATTGGCACTATGTTGTACTAATACGCTTGGCAGAAGAATGTCAATTCAATAAAGTATTTCTAAAGAGGTTCAATAGTACAATGTTATTATTTTCACTTATTCTTAACAATTATCTTTGAATAAAAAGGACAAGAAAACATTTCCAAAAGACAGCCTTCATAACAGTGGAAGATTCACTGTTCGACATCCAAAATATTATCACATCTAAAAACATTCAGTCAGACCTTCAGATATAAGGCAAGGTAGTTAATATTGTGAAAAACAGTCGTTTGCTTAACGAAGTCATATGTACAATTCAACAGACACGGAACAAATACATGAAATTTTGTTCTGTATATAATCAATACCAGCTCACGAGTTGGATTTTCAAGTATTCAACGTGCGTCTGGTACCTGGGAACTGTTGTGAGTACCAGTGCGCATTCGGTTTGTACATATAAAAAATGGATGAGGATTTTAAAATTATTTCAAGTGCCATTGTTTTGTTTCCTATGATTTTCTACACATTTATTTGAAAATAACTGTATGGTCGTCGGAATGTTTTTGTCCACCTTCCTGGGAAGGACTGGATGGACGATGACCTAGAAGGACAACTCCTCGGGAGGATGTACAATGGGTAACATGTGGCTTAAGTGCTGGGAGCCCACACTCACTCTTCCTATTTTTCAGATTTATACTAAAATAATTGTAAGATGTTAACAATAACAAAATTAACGCTCTAAATTATATTTTGACTGTTTTTAAGAGCTTATATCTCCGAAACAGCTCTGGCTAATAAGATGCGGTTTCCACAGATAGGTTTAAAATTACCGTAAGTTTTGTTGTGACACATGGCCCACTTTCGGTTTACCCGCTAGAAAAGTGGCGTATTTTCAGAATACAGTAAATGTAATTTTTTAAATGGGACACCCTGTATATTCAGCAATTTCTTGACAGACGCTTATTTTTACTTCATAACGGTACTTTAAAGTTTAAAATCGGTGCACAGAAAGCGAAGTTAGATAACTTTAACTAGGATACTGTAATGATTTAGATATAAAGTTGGAACTAAGCTAAAGTGAACTTAAAAAACAAATAGGAACATGTTTAAGGGCACTCTAAAACAAATGTTCGATGTGTCTTGTGGAATCGAACCAAGTTGTCAAATGCTGCTGTCAGCATTTCAAGAGGAATATTTTCCATTACCTGCCGTATGTTATTTTTTAATTCCTCAATAGTAGCAGGCATCGGGTTGTAGACTCTATCTTTCACAAATCCCCATACAAAAAAATCTGGAACAGTCAGGTCTGGGGAATTTGGAGGCCATTCTATTGGACCAGTCTTCCCAATCCAATTGTTGGTCAACAGATTCTCCTACTATGTTGGATGGGGTGGAACCCGTCTTGTTGAAAATAAACATGTTGGTTCAAAATACCATCTTGTTCTAAGTGGTTCTAACACAATGTGACGTTCTGTCAATGATCGCAATATTTTTGTGATGTGACATTTTAACGCCTCCTTGATTATTATTTATTAATAAGATATCTGAATCATTACAGTATCCTAGTTTTAAAGTTACCTAACTTCGCTTTCTGTGCATCGATCTTAAACTTTAAAGTACCGTTATGAGGTAAAAATATGCGTCTTTCAATAAATTGCTAAATATACAGGGTGTCCCATTTAAAAAATGACATCTACTGTATTCTGAAAATACGCCACTTTTCTAGCGGGTAAACCGGAAGTACGCCATTTATATAAATATGTCACAACAAAACTCACGGTAATTTCAAACCTAACTGTGGAAACCGCATCTTATTATCTAGAACCGTTTCGAAGATATAAGCTCTTGAAAACAGTCAGAATATAATGAGACACCCAGTATTACATATTTATATAAATATACTTTTCGGGATGTTCTATTTAATGAAAAATTCAGCATAATCTTTATATTGAAAATTCTAATCAACCCAACACCAAATAAAGCATATATTGTCGGTTTAATTGGTGGAAAGATGATTGGAGACATGTCGAAGATTGCTTTATTGTAAATAGGGTTCGTGAAAAAGTGATGGAAAGTTGAACTTCAAAAATATAAATGTATTACATTGAAAAACTGAGCTAATTGCCCTCCAAAAACCGCTACATCCACCTTATTTTTTTGGCTTATTCGCAAATCTCCAAACAATACTCACCAGAAATAGATCATAGCTGATTCAAGCTGGTATCGTAAATTATATACAAAGTACAGGGTTATTCATTATAAATTACCCACCCCTTATCATCGTTATTATCACTTTTAGAAAAAAAAGTCTCGTATAAAAGTTGATTGGTTACAGCTGAATTTTCTTAATATTCTATCAAAAGTTCAGTAGCGTGCAAATTTAAGGGGATCCAAAAAGTATTAGTTCTTTTTTAGACGGGACACCCTGTATATTCACATTTTTGGAATAGACTTTTTTTTCTGATCTTGAAAATATATAATATGTTACCCCTACCTTGTACCGTTTTTGAGTTATGGAATGTTGTAAATCTTAGTTTTAGTAATTACTGTAAATATATAATTTATCAAAGTAAGCTATGAAAATGACAACTATAATTACTTTATATGAAAAATGTCAATTATTAAACATATCATTTGTCATTTTCATAGCTTATATTGATAAATTATCTTTTTCATATTTACAGTAATTACTAAAACTCAGATTTTCAACATTTCATAACTCAAAAACGGTACGAGGTAGGGGTAATATATTATATATTTTCGAAATCAGAAAAAAATTCCATTCCAAAAATGTGAAAATATACAGGGTGTACCATTTAAAAAAGAACTATTTCTTTTTCTATCCCCTTAAATACTCACGCTACTGAACTTTTGATAGAATATTAAGAAAACTCAGCTGTAACCAAACAACTTTTATCGAAGACTTTTTTTTTCTAAAAGTAATAATAACGATGATATGGGGTGGGTAACTTATAATGAATAGCCCTGTACATTTTTATTTTCATTACAAAATTGTACATGTGACTCCAATAGCCCAATTATATCTGCAAAGAAGTGGCATTTCTCCTATATTGCAAGGAAATATTTTTTTATATTGTATTTAACTACTAAAATAGAAAAAAAATCATAACTTAGCTAGCTTTCAGAAAAACTATCAAAATTGCATCGAAATGTGTATAAAATACTTGCACATACCCGGAGAATCGTTCACAAAAAACTTGTGTAACGAGTTTGTATTTAATCAACCCAACAAGGAATCTAATTCTTTAATAAAGTATTATTTTTAAAGGTAATTTTATAGTAATTTTCGTCATAAGTCCGTTAAGTCAAGTATTACAGTACGAATGAGATGTATCGCGCAACGTAGTTTATTTCATTATGTAAAAAATTGAATTTTTCATTCTTACGTGTCATTATTTCAATAAAGTCAATAGGTATTTGAAATTATTAGGCACATTTTTTAATTAAAAAAAAAATTAATATCGTGTCGAAATTCAAAATTAACAATCTAGTCCAGCCAAATAACACTTCTACAAAGAGAAAATTGTTAACAGGATGGGAACAATTGGAAATGGTGAATAGGCGTATAATAAACGTGAAAAAATAAATGCGTGAGCAGGGGTGTTTCCAGATATTTTTGGGGGGTGAAAAGGGGTGGAATTTTGGATTATTGCGATTGCGAGTGTACAATAGAAAAGTTGTAGATCATGAAAAGGTCTACAACTTTTGTATCAATGATTTTTTCATATAACCTCAAGATTTCCGGGAAAAATGCGAAAAACCGCATTTATCGTTTTTTATTTTTCATTTACACAATAATAATTTTATTTTGACGAAACTTGGTGGAAGTATACCTTTTTGTGTCCGAAAAGTCCACTAATTGTTTCAGATAAAAATATCGAGAGTCTTCCGAGATAATCACTTTTTCCGGCCCAAAAAAATATTTTTCAAATTAAAATTCTTCTTTGGAAAATTGCAGTAGAGACTTCATTCATGTCGCCATTTTTTGGTCTTGAGTTATACTTTCTCGTGAAATAATGAAATAATACAGTCCCCATTTAGAAACATGTTCAAAAATTGGAAAAATCAAAAATTTAATTCTGCAACCATCCTTTTTTTACTGAATGTTAATAATTTGTTTGAATTACCAAATAATTCTTAAAAACCAATTGCACTATTCAATTTTACGAAAAATAAAAAGATCCTCAGTGTTATTATTTAATGCAAAACTTTATTACATATTCACCTTAACAATTAGTGAATTAATGAAACTACATCAATCGAGGTTTTTTAAATACGTTTGTAAATTGACCATCTATTTCTTCAATATCGCCTCTATTTGTAATTTTATTATCTTCTTCTTCAATAACGCTCGGATAACCTGGGGATTCTTCTGATAATTGATTTTCAGTGATTAAGCAAAGGCCCGGCTGCTCCTTTTCAGCAGAATTATCTTCAGATTCATCGAAATCTTTTGAAACGCGGCATGAGAATTTTTGAATTATCGACAATAACTTCTTTCCAGCCCCACTTTATTGGTGTCGTTTCGTTTCCAAGCCACGCTTGAAGTTGGTAGAAAACTCTATAAGAGTGTTGTGTAGCCGCACCATCAGTGGGTGGTAATTTGTCTAGTTTGAATGTTGAGCTTGCAGTTGATTTCTTATGCAATTGAAATCTTAATTCATCCAGAGATAATTCTGGTTTGCCTATGTATGATGTTATTAATTTGCAACCATTCCGTGAAATAATTGTTGGATCTGCGTCAGAGGTTATAGAGGAGAGGATCACCCCCAAATAGTCGTTTAGAAAATGAAAAACCGACCAACCTCGTTCTAGTCGCTAAGAATAGTCTATCTTTATATTTTCGAGGGTGCTGAACACGAATATGACATTAATTTTTTTCTAAAATTGGGGGAACATGGTCAAAATTGACTTTTTAACCGAAAATGCGAAAAAAACGATTTTACGATTTTCGACAATCAACTCGCGGTTTCTCGGCGAATAATTCATATTTTTCCACGAAAATTTAATGACGTCTTCTTCAACCAATTCTAGAGACAATGAAACTAGTCCGAAATCACCAAAGCATTTTACATTCGAGCAATAAATCGAAGAAATTTTTTTTTCGAATTTTTGACTTTTTACGTACGATGAAAAAAGTTGAGTGAGGAAGTTTTTAATTGTTCATATCTGAAACGCAGTATCGAAATTTAGAAATCGAGGAAGTTTTTGGGAAAATTTGAGCTAGTAATATGCAGTAGAAAAAAAGATAAAGCAATTTTAAGATGAGCACTCTCGCCGCGCGGCACCCGCATTGGTATTTTTAGTCGATAAATCCGATTTTATCAGAGATATCAAGTAAAATCGATTGCAACTTTACGAAAAAAGACGAAAGTTCGAGAGTAACATTTGAAGGAAAAAATGAAATATATACTTAAGCATCATTTTTATTTTTACGATTCATCAGATACAATGTCATGTCGGTTTGTACAAGAAGATTTGCAAGAACAAATATCGCAACATTGTAAATTAGATTGCTTGCAAGGGCATACTTCCGTTGAACACGGAGATTTTCCGGAGCAGGCACAAAAATACTTTTGTAAAAGTTCCATACTTGTGATACCTTCATAATAATTCGTAAGCACATAACCATTCTCAATGAGCCATCCAT
>CAJUYG010003732.1:0-10967 GCA_910591675.1 Galerucella calmariensis | reverse complement strand
CAATTCATTAAGTTTTTACACCGCAGAAATGTACGTTCACACTTGCACTGATGAAATGTTCACACTTACCTCATTATGCGAAATACTAAGGAGTAAGTGTGAACACAATATTTATCAACAGTACGAAAAAAAAACCGAAAATGCATATATACTGTGTTAAACTATAATATATTACTAATACAATTAATGGCAATAATTGAAAATAACTGACGTTGGTAATAGTATATTGTGCAACGAGTGAGAAAAGTACTTTCCCCGCATGTTGCACACTATACTTTTTCTACAACTGCACAAAGTGTGACCAAAGTGTAGACGCCTTCAATTTTTTGACAATTTTTCAAAATATATCAAAAGTACACTTTCCGAAAAAGATTTTATTTTTGTATTTCTTCTCCACTCTATAAATTTTTCGTATGCCAATTCATACTTTTTTCTTGAAATTTTTTTTACAACTTTTCAAAATATATTAAAAGTACACTTTCCGAAAAAGATTTTATTTTTGTATTTCTTCTCCACTCTATAAATTTTGTCGTATGCCAATTCATACTTTTTTCTTGAAATTTCCGTCCACAAATCTAAAGATACTTTTGCAGCTTTTTCCAATATCTCTGGCGGAGTATCTGCCAGTATCCATATTATTTATATTATGAATAAGTACTTATATGTCTTGTTAAGCTAATATTTTCAATAGAAATTGGGATTTTGATCAAAGCATGATTAAAACTACCTTTTACAATTTAAAAACTTCTAATATAATCTGACAGTTTTGCGACAGCTGAGTAGGTATTTAAAGATGACGGTAGGATACTAAGTTTTTGTCTATTTTATTTGATTCTCCATATAAATGTATGTGGCGTGAGCGAGAAATGATATTTCTCACAATATGATCAATATTTGGTTTTGAGATTGAGTGAGATGAGATGAGAAATACGTCACTTTCCATAGCAGTTGTAGAAAAATGTATTTTTTCCTTGTATTTTAAAAATAACACGGTGCACTCATCAACTGTGATCACTTTATGGCATTAATTAAATGGGCTATGTCGCGCCCGCCAATTATCGCAATGGTGTTCTTTTTAGCGGGCAAGTGTTCTAGGATGATATACTACTACGAACAAAAAAACGCACTTCTGTCGGTGTACTCCTGTCATTTTAAAATGTCCCATTCACCTCAACAACAATTATACTAAACGAAGTACTAACCAACTAAACTCAAATTATAGTATAAATAATTCCTCCAATAAAAATTAAAAGTTATTTAAGCCATAGGCTGATATGTGTTCATTCATGTTGGGAAATGTTTTCAGTCAATAATTACTTGTTTTTGTTATCAGAAAGATATAATGAAAAGTTTCGTTCATTGCACATCCATAAGTGTTATTCCCGTGCTTGCATGACTTCCCGTCGCCCGCACACGGGAAAAGCTGATTTTCTGGACTTTACTATCGATGGTTTTCTCCTAGCCTTTGTACATGACCCCATTCTTTGTTTCGGTGTACTCTAGAATTCACTCAGTTTGTAGCTCTTGTTTAATATTAACATTTCTCATTCTTTCCTTTCAAGTACTTCATTTCTAGTCCTTGTAAGCTACTTTTAATTTTCGTTTTCTACCGCCTAGGTTTCACTCACATATGTTAAGATTAACCTGTAAACACTACAGTATTATTCTTATTTTTTCCATAATTTCAACTGTATAAATGAATTGCTGTATATATTGTATGATTTCTTTTTGGTACATTCTCTCACAACCTTTACTTCTTGAATAGAAAATATTTCGAAAAAATATTTGAAAATTAATTTCATTTTATGTGACTGGCATATATTTTCTACAGTCATTTTCCATATTTTAGAAGGAAATGTTAAATTGAGAAAAATAACTAAATATAGCAGAAAGATACTTACCTATGATTCCATTCTTTTAAATGTGAATTTTTAGTACTAATCAGACATTTTCTCGATTTATTCTTAAGTTATTGATAAAAAATGAGCTGAAACAAGACAGTTCCACGTGACGTCATGGGACAGTAACACGAATCTGTACAACACGTGGTTCTTAATAGTAACTTTAATCGTGTTCGAGATCATTTAATTTTGATTTGGTGCTTTCTTCAACATTGTTTCAATTGCTTAGGTATTTTAATTGATATATCTCACATATCTAATAAAAAAGATCATTAAATCAACACAAAACCAAATTACAAATCCAAAATCCATCTGATTGATTGTTTATATCCAGGACGACAGTAATTATTGTCAACCTGTCATTTGGTGAATATGCCTGAGCTAGAACTAGAGGCTTTGTAATTTTGTTTATTTTATTCTTTTTTATTCCTCGGCAATTTCGAAATTCTTCTAACCAGGTTGTTAATTGAATAACAAATAATAGTTGTTGGGGATATGAACATACATTTTTGGAGATTAACAATTATCGTCTACATTCAATCTATTTCATTTGACATTGGCATTAATGTAACTAAACCGACCCATATCCGCTTCCTTAATTATTGACTAAGCCTGCTCTAACTTTAGCCAAAAATATTTTAAATCTTCAGTAATCTCTACTCCTATATCTGATCATGGGGGTGTGTTAGTTTATTTTCCTTTGAACTATTTGAATTGAAACAGGATAAACATGGCATGCTATTTACAAAAAAAAAACTTTGGTGCATTGAAGTAGACATCAGAAGATATAAACTGGGCCATTATATTTAATTTTACCAATCCCTTAAAGTTATCTCATGCACTAATTACAATCTTTGACGAATGTTTTCATTTGCGGAGAATAACAAAAATTGAAAAGCACTTATTACCTACTCAAGTTATACATATTTCGTGAGAAAAGATGAGATTCTAAATATAATAGAGAAACGAACTGAGTGAATTCCTTATATATTTTGACAAGTTGAGGTTAAGTTAGAGGCAAATTATCAACAAAGCCAAGGACTTTTATCACAAACAAAAAGTTGATAGAGCAAATAAGGAAACATTGGGCTATTTAGAAAATTGTTAATAACCTGAAAGGTGAAACTGATCCATTGCCTATGAAAACAAATATTGACCATAATATTCGAAACACTTACTTCGGTACCATTTTTATTCACTGTAATCGCTCAGCAGTGGGATTACGAATGATCAACACGAATCGAGTACGCCATTTTAAAACGATAATTATTGCATTTTTGATACATCACACGTATCGAGTCCGTTCGCATCGAGTTTTCGTGATCGCACTGCAGATTAATCATGAACACACTCGTCAAGGACCGATAACAATACAGTATAGTAGTAGAAGATAGTAGTAAATCGAACTAAAAAGTGAAAAATTAATCATAGTTTAAAAATACAAAAGACACGCTTTATCAAACTGAAATAAAAAAAGGTTAATTTAAGAATAAAATTATTAACGAAAAAATTAATGTCATTATGGTAATAGCTTGTGGTGCTTTGTACTACATTCATACACTTATTCTGGATTTCAAAATAGAACTAGTAAGAACTTATAACCCCACGCTATTACCATAATGACGTTAATTCTCTAGTTAATCATTTAATTCTTCAATTAAGAAATATTTTTTACTTTTTAGCTCAATAACCTATGAATGTTTTTCAGCTAAACTAATTTATTCTTATTTTAGTTTTTGATTTGATTTATGTATGGTTTTACTTTTGTAAGCACTTTGCATCCTCTTGCCCACACTCTCTATTTTGTGATCAATGTGTCAGTAAGTCCCTCTCTCTGAACCAAACAAGCAGACTAGCGTAAACCAAATGTCGTTATTTTTTATTTATTAGTATATTATGTCGATGGATGGATAGATAGATAGATAAATGAATAAAAAATATGATTTGATACTGATTCAATTCAATAAATAATTCAAATACTTCATTTCTAGGTATTACTGAGACCTTCATCTCTATATGGATATCAGGATATCAACACCACAAGATAATAATACATGTCTTGAAATTGAAGGATATAATAAGATAACTACTTTTTTTCTATTCCAAATTATGTATTGCTAATGAACGACATAGTTTTTTTATGGTAAGTTGTATAATGAATATAGACCGGACAATTTAATTTATTCTTATCAGCGAAGTAACGGTAAGCGCGGACCTTCGATTTGAATAATACATTCTGAATAAAACAAGTTATTTACTGAACTGGTCGACACAGTAGATAATATATTGGATTTTTATCGCCCGGGCGTAACATTTGGGGCGGGCTTATTATTACATTTACATTGCAATAATTATTTTATTAAATTTTAGTACAAATTTGGTTGGATATTATTATATAATTACAAATGGTATTATTATTTATTTTTTATTGTGTTGTGGGATAATGTTGTTGGCTTTTTCTGTTAATATATTATTGACTAATATATCAACGAGGATACACCATCATTAGTTTTATGTTTAGAGAGTTCCAATTTACACTTTTTATCCTAAAAGTAGCAAATATACAATTATATACAATATATACAATACAAATTAATATCAATCTTCTTCATTTGAAAAATATGTTTGTATAACTGCATATTTTTCTAAATTGTCTTCAGTGAAATTACGTCTTTTAAAGGTCAATAAATCTTTAAACCTAGAAAAAGATCGTTCTACGTCACAACTCGTTACAGGAGCAAATGAAAAATATGGAACAAAATCACAATATTTTAAAGCAGTTTCATAATCGTTGAAATTGTTCAGGGAGATTTGTTTCAGAATCTGTAAATTTGGATTTCTTTTAATAACACAATCTATTTTATGGTTAAATTTATCTTATAAGGGCCACTTTACATTTTTTAAGTGTAACAATGTCGATTCAAATTTTTCCATAGCAACCGTTAATTGTAAGTTACGGGTTTCAAGGAATTTCATAATTTCTGGGAGACACGAAAAATAAGTCGCAAGAAAATTTAACTCCGACTGCAAAGTTGTTTTTGTTATTAAACCTTTACACTGAGTGATAGAGAGAGCATCCTCTGATAAGTTGGAAATAAATACTTTTAGTCTGTCGAAATGCTCCGAAAAAAAGAACGCAGCCTGTCACCAGTTCCCCATCGTGTAATAACTGGTTGTGGAAGTAGGGGGATATTCGGACATATTTCTTTATATAAAGAAACTCGGGACGGTGCTTTTAACAAATTTTTTTTAAACAGCTAATAAACGAATTAATGTCTGGAAAGCTGTCACGGATAAACTCACAAACTCGATGTAACACGTGAGCAAGGCAAATTACATGCAGCATGTTTGGAAAATGTTCTTGTAATAGTTTCCCTGTTTTCAACATTACACTTGCCGCATCTGAAATAAACAATAAAACTTTTGAAACGTCATTATTAACTACATTGTTCAATCCACGTTTCACTATTTCATAAATCATTTCAGCGTTCACAGTTTCACGAAACACACTAGAAACTAAATACTGTTGTGAAGTATTTTCAGCACTTAATAATCCTACAACAACATTAACAACACATCTACCCTTTATGTCAGTCGTTTCATCTGCACTAACCCAAATATATTTGCTGGAAATTTTCGTTTTTATTGCCGTCATTGCTTTATCGTACTGATTTTGAATATAATGTTTTCTAATTGTGGATTCAGCCGGTATTTTACGTTTAGTATATTTACAAAGAAAATTTTTGAAAATTGTATCATTTAATTTTGTTAATGGAATATTTGCAGAAACAAATGCGTAGCATAAATCTTCATAAAAGATTTTGTCTGGACATCCCTCTAAATATTTCATGTGTTTTTGTGTTTTCACATGTTGTGTCATACTTGACTTTCCATTAAAAACTAACACCTGATCACAATTGCGGCAGTATAATTCGTTGTCATTAAAACGACGAAAACAATCAAAGTCCGATAATAAATTTTCCATATTCACGTTTCCAGTTTCTATTACTTTTCCCTTTGAACTAAACAAATATACTCATTGGAAAAATCTAGTGATATTTTTACAAGACACTTTCTTCTCAAATCTCGTGTTTATCGACTCTTTGTTATCTTTTTACATTTTTTCAACCAACAGATACCTATATAGAGTGAGCAATTGAATTAATACATACATTACTATTACGGAAATTTAACAGACATTTATTTTATTGTCTCATCGTGTATAAGTACCATAATATCCACAGGAAATAAACATAAATTTTTTGTTACAAAAAATCGGTATGTACGGTATTGATAAAAGCCAAAATATTCATAAATATAATATAAGGATTGACTTTATTTGAATAAAAATACCACCGGCAACTAACCGACAATGGATCCAGAAAGTATTAGACAACATATGATGGGCCTATTTGACATTCATTTTAGGCCCTCTCTACAACGTCTTAGTCCAAATGCTCGTAGGGTCCTAATATTTGGCCCCGATGCAATTTCTCCAACAATGAATCGGGACCAGCTAAGGCTAGAAATTTCCAATTTTCTGGAGGATATAACAAATTCGGGGGAGGCAGCTGCGGTCCTCGATCCTCATTTTAGGCAGGAGAGTAGGGTACCACGCAAAAATATTGAGGAATAGATATTTTGTAATTAATTATATAAGAGATAATAATAAAAAAATTATCATACAGAATATCGTTTACATTACTACACCTTAAACTCGCTTATGAAAAGTTTAACATCTTCATAAAAAAAGTTATTTTTTGTAAGGGAAAATTTCTCAGGACACAAATTAAAGGATCTGAGGTTACTAAAAACTTTTGTAAAATATCCTACATATCCTCGGCGTTGGTGAGAAGAAAACATTAAATTTGTTTAATGAAAAAGATTCAAAAGACAAAGAATATAGGTACCTACACGATAAAAAAAATCTCACTTTTTTGTATTAGTTTTAATGTCTATGTATATATCAGTACACTTTTTTTATCTTGTTTTAGTAAAAAAAGAGGTTTGTCCTGATAGTATTAGAATCTGCCGCACTGTCTGCCGTCTTAAATAGCGATCCCAGAATGAGACGCCTGTGTGATTAAAACCAATTATTTGAACGCGATTAAAATGTCCGGTCTTTAATAATGAAGACTACATCACATCTCATTATTGTTGAAACTATTTATAGAAAAACTTTCCTAGTCTTAGTTATTTATTTACAATTTGCAATAATAAACAAGCAGAAGACCACACTGACAAAAATTTTGCGAAAAGGTCTTGCTTGAGTCTATCTGGAAAATAAGAAATAACAACCAGTCCTCAAGACTGCCTATCTTCTTTTTTTTCCAATCGTACTGATGGTTTAAATGTTTATGCGCATCAGGTAATTCCTACGGAAGGTGTTTCCGCACATTTCACTAAAACGTAAAAGATACCATTTGGCTACAAAGTATTGTAGTATATTTTACAAAAATCAAAAGGGGGATATAATAATAATTATTTTTACACCTTTTTTTCAAATAGGTACATCACCACCCTTCATTTTATCACAAGTATTTCCTATACCTAAATTTTGGAGATATTTTGAATTGTATTGGAAAAAGGGATATTTCATCAACTACATTTATCATTTATATTTACTTCACTATTTACAAATACCTTAAAGAAACACACAAAAACAATTATACAAAAATTGTGATTCTTATTGTAGAATGTGTTCGAAATGAGTTTCTATATCACTAAGTTGCTAGGAAGGTGTTTCACAAATTTACAATTCAGTTTTAAATAAAATTGTTTTGACATTGTCTTAAATTTTCATTCTTTTGCAAAAGTCAACAATGCATTTTGAAAGGGAAGAACTCCTAGTTATGGTACGGATCTTGAGTGAATTGTTTACTTGCAACAAAATTCAATCATGAGCATTTCAAAATGTAATGGATAGATTCGACGGCAATACTTCAGTGTTGTATGAGGCTAAAAAAAAACAAAAATAGTTACAACAGAGGAAACCCAATGTTTTACTGGCCGTTGTTACAGAAGATTCAAGTTTAAGAAATATTCCGAAAGAGCAAGATGTTAGTTATGGATCTGTACAGAAAATTCTCCTGAGACACCACGTGCACCAATACCACATCCAGCTACACCAAGAACTAACTGCGAAATATTTTGAAAGAACTTTTTGTGATTTGGGCATAGCAAATTTTTTTTTCTGTGACGGGAAAAAAATTTCAAATTTTATCTCTGTTGACAGGTTAAAAAATATAACTTTTCACGAAATTACTGTCTTCCCCGGGAAAAAAGTGATTACTTTTTTACCGGATGTATATACATATAGATGAAAGAAGATGTGGTCAAATTCGGTTACCAATGTTAGAAAGAGAAATTTCTAATAATCAATTGCCTGCGTTATCAGGATAGCATCATAAGTTTTTATCCAGGTTTTCTTATGATTTATCATTGGAATAGTTGTTAATCGATACACACTTCAATACACAAAATCACCAAACTGTCAAACATATTTTGAAAACAAAAAAAATCATACACAAAAAAGTAACAACAAACGCGTTTTATTAACAACATTTCTAAAATAAGCGAAAAAAAGCGCTATCCCAATAAAAACCGTTCCTGGAACGTGCACTTCACTGGATTCCATTTCTAGTAGACTATCTTTGGAATGTCATAAAATAAAATATTTATTTCACATTTTACCAGAGATGTGATCTACTATGAATGGACCTTGATAAAATTTGACAACAAAGTTTTGTAGTCTTAAACTTCAAAATATTATTGATTGTCTAGTTGTCATATTTTTTTTGTTGTGTCAGATAGGGACCAAAAATTATTTTATCATTATTTAATCTTGACGAAGGTAGCTGGAACGCTACCGAAACGTCGAAATAAAAAAATGAAAAATTAGTGACCTTGGTCGTATGAGCCTGAGACTTGATACGTGTTGTTTGCTCCAGTACTTCAACCTTTCCCTTCAGGTCCTCTAGTTCGGGATGTTTAATCTTGTACAGTTTTTGGATACTTTTAATCCATGTTTGGGTCATCTTTTTCCTCCCAGACTGTTTCAAGCTGCGTTTTTGGGTCTTCTATGGGGTTGCCGACCTTGATACTCGTCTTCACGAATGCCGTTTCCATCCATTCCAACTTCTTTAATTGCGTCATGTACCCGACCTAACCTAACTGCATTTTTAATAGCTATTATCACTAATAACAATTAATTATATAGAAAATATTTAGAAAACAGCACGTGCATTCGTTTTATCATAGGTAAAAAAATAACCCACGACCTAGACAGCAGCATGTTCGATAGTTGGTTGTATAGTTGCCAAATTTGACTAGCTGAATAAACGACGTATAGAAATCAACGAATAGTATGTTGTTTAGAACACTTCACTCGGCAGCGGTCGGATAGCGCGATTGACGGTTATATAGTAATATGCGACCCCCCCCAGCGTCGTTAGTAAGTTATTTGCCATTTACAGCTAGAACTTCCAAATACTTGCAATAATTCAAGTTGAAACTACCTACATTGTTAACTATAAAGAACTAATTAATCTTTTTTTGTAAGAAATATAGTTCTCATCTCATCATTTACATACACTAGGATTACTTATGAGAGTACTATTGATTTTATTTCTATCAACTTGATTGGTGAAGTATGTTGAAAAAATTGTCATTTGGTAGGAAAATAATTTAATGAGCGCGAAGCTATTATCATTGCTTTGTGCATTAACTTAAAATTTGAAAGTTAATTGATGGTACCTCGCCTCTCATTTATATTGACTTTTGGTTTGGCAGTTTCTTGTCAAGTAATATACTTACATATTATTCTTATTGTAGAGAAGATGCTACATTGTTTTCTTCTGTCAAATTTGACCTTTTTTAATTCATGATTATTGGTATATGTCTTGCTTTAGTAGAAAACTGTCATATCTTGTACCAATAATATAAGTTTCTTCTAACTTATAATTCATCACGTTTACATAATTTGTAAACATCTCCGATTATACAGGGTGCGGCTAATGAACCGTCGGTCAGACGGATCTCGTGAACTACAGGTAAATGGGGGAACTATTTATTAAGAATATTGACATCCTTTCATCACTTCCGGTTATACCGTAAGTTAGCTCTAATTTCGTTTTTTAATGAGACACAATGTATATTATCAAGTTTTTTGAATATTTATGTTATTCTAAACAACTTTTGTTAATATTTCCCTACGCCCATCTTCAACCCTTTTTAAGTTATAATTTTTTTTGTGGAATATTGGGGAAGCGGCAAAATTGTAAAAAGAGTACTCTTTACACTAATTTCCAAGCTTTCGGAATATCTTAATTTCCATTTTCAAGGAGAGTATTTGAGGTTTTATTACAAAAGTTGTTTTATATGGTAAATACATCTAACAATAATTTTGATTTGAATTTAAAAAAAAAATGTCTAAATGATGTCAAACAAAATCGTTAGAATAAGAACTAGTATAAAATTATAACTATTATAACTATCCTATATCTAAAAATATCAAGATTGGTTAGATTATCTTCTTTTTTAAAATTTGTTTGATTTTTTTTTTTAACCTCAAATGTTTGAAACAGACGAATTTGAAATTCCATGACACTCAGGCTCCCTATCAATAGACAAAAGGTAGTAATAAATATCACTCAAATTTTTATGATCACTTTTTTTATTAATGATATTTTGTTCTTGAGATATGTGAGCCATTTCCAAAAAAAGTCTTTTTTTAGTATTAGACTGTATATCTAAAATACTGACAGCATCAAAATCCATAAAATGGTCTTTATCGTGTATATGTTTGGCCAAAGCACATCTTTCGGGATATAATCTAGAATCACTTTTATGGAGAGAAATACGGTTTTTTAATTTTTGGCTAGTGTGACCAATATATTTATCCTCGCAATTTTTACAAGGGATACAGTAAACTACATTTGAAAGATTGAGGATATCAGTTTAATCTTTAACTCTTGTATACATTGATTTGATCGTTAAACATGTCTTATTTGCAATTTTTATGTTAGTAAGTGGTTTGAAAGCTCTAATTAATTTTGGTGTAATTTC
>CAJUYG010003731.1:0-19782 GCA_910591675.1 Galerucella calmariensis | reverse complement strand
ATACCGTAGAGTATATGAGATTTCATCTTATTTCCGCAAAATTTATTCTTGGTTTTTTACCAGCCCTATTTTTTATTTTTCCTGTCCTTGTGCCTTTATTCCGGGGAATATTTTTATTTCTGCTGCTTACATTTTCGTATTGTATACAATAGAATTTTCTCAATTTTACCAAGCCCAAACTAATTCTTTTGGCTACTACCGCTGGAAATTACGTGGACTTTTTCTCCATATTATTTAAAATCATATTTATAAATTCAAATATACCTATCAGATTTCTATATCATATTTTTTACGATGTATAAACTATGTGCATTGCTCTAAAAATGATTTTCTCATAATTATCTCGATAGAAATAATAAAATCTTGTGTGTTTTGCTGGTTTGATGATTCCCGGTATAAACAAAAAACAGTTTTTATACGTGACCAAACAGGAACTAGCTAGTATGTAAACAATTTTTCCTGTTTACCTTTTGTCATATGAATCGCTAGAAGGAGTCCAAAAATTTCTCATACTCGTGAAAGTCCAAACTAAAATGGAAAACCCAGAGATGGATTTGATTAAAATGAGACGTTGTTTGGTATATGATAGTTCATGATAATAAAAAAAGGCAATGTTACTGTCTTAGTTCTATATAAATATATCAGTAGGGAACCGATGCTTTTCCAACATTGCATTAAAAGTAAACAATTCCTTACTTGATAAATGTAAACAAAATTAACTCTATAACAATGATAAAATCATTATTCAAACATAATATAATTAATTTTTCTCTGAAGGTATGACATAAAACACAAAACAGCTGATTGAGAACTGAAGAATGGAAAAAAAAATCGAAATTAAAAAAAATGTAATAGATTCCATTTGTTCTTGGGGTTATTTTGCAAAATTCCCAAATATATTATGTGTCTATAGAAAACTAACTCAGAATATTTACATAGCGATAATATGTATCAACACAGAATAGGTGCTAATAATATTTTCTTTTCATTTAAAGGTATTTGGAATGAAAATATTGTATATTTTATGTGAAAATATTTTATACGATATAAACATTATTATCAATAATGCATATCATCATACATCTGAGCCACAGCAGCACGCCAATTCCCAATAAAAACAAACCAAGCAAACAATTGTTGGTTCATCTTAATCGGCTCTGTAGCAGAATAGCGTCAGTCAAAATAGCGCTGAACAAAATACCGCCGCTCAAAAATAACGCAGAACAAAAACAGCGGCGGACAAAATGGCGCTCGACAAAATAGCGCTGCACTAAAATAGTTATGCTCCATTATTCAACTACTTCATCCATAAAAATACACTATAGTGCCAAATTAGCATGAGAGGGATTGAAATATTTCTTATAAATAATATTCATAGCAATCGTTTCAATAGGTCAATTGAACATCGCTTCCCGACTAGCTGACAGAGATCAAAGTGTAGGCAACTAGAATATCATTAGAGGATTCATACAATGTTCATTATCATAACATTTTCATTTTATTATAATTACATTCACACTAGAAAAAGTTAATTACTATAATTCCCCATATTTTTATAGTCAATTTTTCAGGTAAATTCCAGGTTTTGTTTGTTGACTAGTTTCAGATTGTATTGCTATTTATAACCTTTAGATCCCCGTGCAGGGTACCTCAGGGTTCCCAGAGTCACAATTTCCTAAATATAATCTTTATTTTAAGAAGCTGGCAACTTTGCTTTCAGCTATGTGATAGTCTGTGTTTACTGCGGGTGTTTTCAGCTCGTACAGAGATTTCGCAATATTTATTTCGTTTGTGGAGCTAAAAAAAGGTAAGTGGGGTACCGTAGGAACCCCGCACGGAATTTGAAGTAAAAAAATATTATGCATATATATACGTTATCTCAATTATTTAGATTCTGAAATTGAGTATGACAATTACAATGATTCCAATAGTGATCACGATGCTTTTCGAAATGAACATATTCCAGAAACTGAAGATAATCTTGAATTTCAAAGCAAGGAAGGTTGGGATAAAGAAATTTCGGACCAAGAAGATCATAATATACAGTCTGCTGGTCCTGAATATATGTCCAAGTCTGGTATGTAATGGCAGAGTCAATCGTTTACTGGAGGGAGACCTCAAAGAAATTTTGTAAATGCACGACCGAGTCTTACAAAGTACAGCAAATCGCCAGATACAATTATAGAAATGTTCAATGCAATTGTACCAACCAAAAAGCGGCTAAATATTATGCAGATGGAATGGAAAGATTCCGAACAAACAAAAGCAATGACTGTACTTGAATTAGATAAATTGGACTGTTTCTTAGGAGTGCTTATAGAGGCAGGTGCATTGAGGTTGTGAGAAATAAACGTTATCTAAATGCAGCATGATGTTTTCTTAAATAATATTTTTTACATGTGTTCAAACATGTACAACGACTTGGGGTCCCCGAGGTACCCCTCACGGTATTTGCGTCGATAACGAATGCACGGGAATCAAGGGATAATATTGTCAGAATGAAGTTTTATTGATTCCTCTCTACTAATATTTGCGTTATCAATAAAAGTTAGTGACCAAAATTATTAGATAATTTTTCCATTCTGAACATCACAGGCGCTATTTTGTCCACCGCTGTTTCAAGCTAGCGCTATTTTGCCATCTTAACCAGTTGTACAAATTGAAATTTGACATTACAGAGTCAATGGATTCACTTCAAAATATCTGGAATTATCTCATGGATTGATCTTCAATTTAAAATAATGTAGTGCAAGTCACAATTGCCATTGTGGTCAATTACTGATCACAAGCAAATAGTTCACGGTTTACGTTGATGATTTTCGTATTTTATGACAATAAGATGAAACTAAAATATTGAATTCAAAGCATGATCTAGTACCAAAATATAAGCTATTAATGCATTCATTGCAAACTCATTTTGATGTTTGATTTATTTTAAATTATTTTCTGACAATAATGAAGTGACGTTTCGATTCTCCACGTCCATTCAATTGAATAAATTGGTCAATAAATATGGTTCGCCTCTCCATACTATACCAGGAAAGAAGTATGATCCACAAAATGTGTCCGTTCATAATAGTATTTTATGCAACGATCATGTAATGATAGCCATTAAGACACGAGCATGTTGTAGGATACGAAACGAGCCGCAGGCGAGTTTCGTATATAATATGCGAGTGTATTAATGGCCATTACATGAAAGTTGCATACAATATTTTTTCTACTCCGATTAATAAGAACTATTTAATTAATAATTATCATTTATTATAAAAAACAAGAACAATGAAAGGAACTTCAACAAATAAATTTTACTAATTGTACAACAAATAAATTCAAAACTTTTGAACATAATAATATTAATTCTTATTCTAATTATTTGTGCATGTATAAATTATTTATTGTACAATTTGTGAAATTTATTCATTTGACAGCTGTCAAATTGAGTGTCACTTAATAGGTCTGTTCGCCTGCAATAAAAGTGTAGCACTGAGCTATATAATTTTGAAAAATTCAGGTCTATCGGTGAAAAAATGCGTGTAAAATTGCTCAATTTGGGACTATTTATGTATATTGCATTTGTATACTGCAAGAAGCATTAAAACATAATTAAAATAAATAAAATCATATAGCTCAGTGATACACTTCCATTGCAGGAAACAGACCTAATAATTAATTTCAGAAATGTCAACCAGGTATCCATGGCTATGTTGAATATTGTGCGAATGTCGCATTCCTATTGGCTTAAATCTGTATCATAATGAAAATTTGTATTATAATGAATATCATTATGATACAGATTTTAGTCTTTTAATAAGTATATTATAAAACAGGAGTAGAAAAATAGGTTAATGCAACTATCTTATAATGAAAAAGACATTATTACTCCATTTATCATCCAAATAGGTATTTGAAAAATACATTTGGGTTTGGTACAACTTGTGTAATTATATTTAAATGATGAGAATTGTGAGCTTGAGTTGAATATTGCATGACGAAAACTGAAATAAATAGATCTTGAGTAAGAGTGGTAATTACATATAAAAAGATGTTTGCTAAATTTGCATGAATGTGGAGAAGTTACTGGGATCAGATTTAACTAAGAAATGAAAGGAAGTGATAGGCAATTACCAAAGTTTAGTCACGAATAAATAAACCACTTATAAAAATGTTATTGTTCACATCCTTGAAAAATGATTTCCATTCTTAGCCCGAAGTATGAAAATTTGATAAGGAGTTAAATCGAGAGTAAGTTGGGCGTTGCGTTAACTAAAAGCGTTACCGTCCTTTGCGCAAAGAACGTATTTTTATGTCTTCGTAGCCGAGCGGTATAGAGGTTTGCCTCTAAAAATAAAAGTTGTGGGTGAAGGATTCAAACTCAGGACGCTCTATATCCTACATCCTGTTAAATACGGTATTAAATCTTGTAGCAGAGTGGTTAAGAGGTCTGGCTGCGGTAATAATGTGTTTGTTATATTGTGACAATTTCATATGAATAACATACAGTAGAAGTCATTTTTTTGTAGGACCACTAGGAGTATTATTATCATTTTTGACTTTAAGGTCGTGCGTCGTAGCTGACACACACAGTTTCTTTCGTACTCCTACGGTGAATTGGAGTTTTCTCGAATGAGCCTACTTGAAAAAAATTTTATTCAAATGTCCATCATATGACATTTCTTCGTGGGCCCATGGAAGATATAAGTTACTGTTAAGAAACAAATCTTTTTTTAAATTTTCATCACTCGACTAAGGCTTCTGGCTATATATTACTTTCCTTTTTTACGTTTATATCAAGTTTATATCAATGTCAAAAAAACAAAATATTTATCAATTGTGTCCGTGTGTTGTGAACTTCTCATTGAAGGCTGAAGGAAAACTGGTTTTGTTATTAATTCCACATCTAAAATGTGTGAATCCCTTGGATTAAAAAAAAGTAGTTATGTGGATGTGAAAAAAATTCCCCTTGTTCCATTTACTCGCTATAAGATAATTATTATAACTACTTTGCCTGGTTAAACCTACAATAATTGCACAATCAGTAGTTTGGATAAAATTGTTTTTGTTAAATATTATTCAAAATAAAATAATCAATAACCGGTCATTTCAACTTGACCTTAAATAAAATAATGTATGTAATGGAAATATTTAGAAAGCTATACTTGCCATTTTCAAATATTGACATATTTATAGGTATTTTCATTCGGTGGAATCAATTGATAACCACACAAACATATTATTTTTTTTTATTGGTGAACCATTTTACCTATTTAAAGCACGCCTCAGCGTGTTTAAATCGAACTTTTTAGCACGCGCGTGTTTTGAAGTTACCGTGGCAACATCAACAACTCGAGAAACGAAGTCTAAATCTATGGTCTAAATCATGTCTAAATGTCAATTTTTTTATTATTGATCTGACAGGAGTAGTTTGTAACGTCAAAACTCTTATTCGAACGATATTTAACAATGTCAAATTTATAAATTAAAATGGAAAGTGCCGTTGGTATTGTTTGAAATATTAATATTTCCATTTTTCAAATCTTAGGAAATGGTATTTAAATTAATACTATTGACATTCACAGAACTCAATAAGGTTGAACTTCCATCAAAATACAAATTAGTTTATGTTCTTCTCATTTCCATGACAACGCAAGGTGTACATCATATACGTCACGAATTCAACCATTTGACATTTGGTTGACGTTTCCATCTATGATTTCCATTTCTTGTTGTTGTAGTAGTTATAGACCGGTATTTATAATTTCAAAGTGCACCATTAAAAAAAATATCGTAAAGTATTCGTGGATAACTGGTCTTTAAAACACTTGCTCTATTTCGAGCACTCCGGCTTCGCCGTCGTGCTCCAAAAATCGCGCGTGTTTTAAAGACCTTAATATCCACTTATACTTTAATATACTATTTCATATTCCAAGTTTCTGGTTTCTCTGGATGTCCCATTTTGTTCAAAAAACTGGTGTAAGTAGCTGTATATATAAAGAGCTGGTGACTTTACACCCACCATACACCATCCCTACATTCTGGTGACGAATACACGCATAGCGATTTGTTGTATCCATTTCTTTTCGTCGTAACTTTCCATTCGCATTGTTGTACCATGACGTAACTCTGGGATGGGAGTTTATTGTATATGCAAAGCGATGCTAATACATTCCAGTAGCTGTTAAGTTAGCATTATAATACCAAGAGCTAAGCAATCACAGCTGCAAGTTATCAAAAAAGGATATGGGATACCTTTTATCAACGAACATTAACAAGAAAAGAAAGGTCACTCTCCGTCGGAACTTTCATGTCCAGCTTACACAAGCGCGTCCACGATTTCGACAAATTCCTGGAACCGTGCACGTGCTCGTGCTTATACGAGGTTGATGCAAACCGCTAGCTATTGAAACGAATGAACGTTCACTTACCAGAGTGATTTAAAAAGATCTAGCAATAATTGTTATTGTAACCTATTCCGCTCAGTGGTAATCAAAATGAAAAAGGGAATATTGTCAGGATATTTAATTGGTGAATCTAAACATAATTATAAAAAGAACTGGTAGCAAAAATGAAGGGAAAAATGGAAGTTACATCAAAAAGTAATAATGTAGTAAGCTACAGATGAGACTAGTAGGTATAAAAATTAACAATAAAATGTTTGCAAATGCCAACTTAAATAGGTATTCTAATATAAAATGTATACAGGTCATTACAGGTTGTTTCAAATCCGAGGCCATCAAAGAGTACCAGCTTACCTAACAGTAAAATACGGGTACTGGGAAAAATAATTATCGCGATTCGAAAATTGTGAGAATCGATACACGAACCATCCAAAACCAAAGGCGTTTAACCAAATGAGTTAAAATCCATGAATTTTGAAAGTCTTTCATATTGAATATGCCGGTTTTCAAAGATGTTTCAAGATATTTAATTTTATGTTAGGTTTCATTGATTGTTCCGAAAAATATCTATTTTTTATATCCTGGTTCGCAAATTTAATTGTAAAATAAATCCGCAGCCTGATATATAGGTTTGAAAAATATTTATGAGGAAACTCTTTACAAGGATGTGTAAACAGTAAATTTTCATATAATTTTCTAAGGGTCCCTCCAACGTTCTCGTGACAACTAATTTTATTGAAATTTTCAACGAAGATTATTTCTAGTTGTTCAACATATTCTACAATATTACTAGGAGGTACATTCAGACCTCCATAGTTTTTAGAAGTCGAATATGCTTTATGCTCTAAAAATACAGCCGCTTCTTTTGGTAATGTCTTTTCATCATTAAACTTTGTGCAAGCACTACAAGAGTGTTGCAGCAAACATTTCCTAAATAGATAGCCGGAAATGTAAACTATAGCATTGCCATTCGTACTTGAAAGATTTCTATAGTCGCATGTGAAAACTGTTAAAGAGCCATTATTTGTCAATATAGGTACCTACATCGATATTTTTATATTCTTCTAGCATATCAGGGGTTACATTGTGCGAAACTGTATTAATATCTTTAATACAAGTGGCACCTTCAACCTCATTAAAATATTTTAGAGAAAATAATTTCTTGAATGCCCTACAAAATTGAATTGGTGTTGGATTTCTCGAGTTTCCGCAACAATTTCTTACCAGACCAAAAAAATTTTCAATGCAATCCTGATTAAGGTTCCTTGTTAGAAGGAATGAATAATTCCTGCATTTTGAGGTTTCCCATAAAGACAGAGCAGAGGTAATAGTTATTTTCCAGCCATTTACAAAGTGCATAGTATTGTATACATTTTTACACGTATGCTGTATTTCCATAATTCTGTTTGCAGAACCAAACACAAAACACTAAGTACGTAAATGTTTATTTCATTTCTAAAGGAAAATTCGCTCACTCAAAAACACAACTGGTATATTTCTTTACATATCCCTACGACGGACAACCTGTTTATACATATCGCGCGTAGGAGACTTACGGTGCTCTATACACAGTAGCATCCGATATTCGAGCGAGATAGGCATAACGAGGGGAGGAGCTTAAAGTGATCCTTCTTGTCTTGTCAATGTTCGTTGCTTTTATCCAGAAGAGAATATTGATCCCAAAGGATTTGATAATGTTTCATCCTCGAACGCCTTAACTAGTGAACTGATTATTGAGAAGTCAACTTAACTTATAATTCTATACATTAAATAAAGTTTCAATGAATTAATTGCTGGTAATAATTCTAATAACCTTGAACGCGATAGTAGCCAAATAAAACAACATATACCAACTGACACATTGTGTAACGTGATTACCATAATTATAAAATAAATTAACTGGTAGAACCGAAGCAGTGTGAAAAAATCCACGGAAGGCCCAGCATACAAATTGAAAAATGCAGTTATTAATTTTGATTTTTATCATTCAAATCGTATCAAGAGTGTCGAGTGGATACGAAGTGCCTAAAGCTCATTTAACAGTGCTAGAACCTAAAGGATTTCGTGTCAGTATACCTCATGAAGAAGGAGTACAACTTTTTGCGTTTCATGGAAATATCAACAAACCCTTGGAAAATTTGGAAGCTGGAAGATTTTCTAAGGATATTCTTAAACCTAAACGTGGAAGGTGGATTTTTGAAGATAAAGAAACGAAGCTTAAGAAAGGTGATGTGATTTATTATTGGTTATTTGTCATCAAGGATCATTTAGGATATCGCAGTGAAATTCAGGAATTTTATATCAAAGCAGATGGGGGTACGTATTTTAATTCTAGTATTTCTCACAAAACTTAATCGGCAGCAAATTATACAATAATTGACTACCTTTTTTTTTGGAAAACTTGAAAAATATTTATAAATGTCAGTTACTATTTTCCATGCACTTATTTTTTGTAACAATCTATAATTTTCAATTCTGTTGCATGAAATATTAAATTGTTGAATTCCTCCGCTATTTGCTCTCAATTAATCTCATTTTGTACCCACTATCCACATTCTCCTACTAAATCTTCAAAGGCCATCACCAAGGTGATTATAAAGAAGGATTATATATACACACTGTACTGTTTTGAAGGAGAATTTTAATACTTTAAGTATACGCAATGGGTAACAACCACAATCTTCCCAACATTCTCATCCCTAATCATATTTTTTCCTTACTGAAGTAATTTCGCCTCTTGGATGACTCAAATGTTTAAGTAACACCAACAACACAAAAATACTGTAAAAAACCTGTTATATCCTCATTAGAATGAGTTATTAGTGTAATACCAAATGGTACGAGACTGATAGTTTTAGAAGCGTTCAAAATTTGTTTCTTACTTCAAACAAATTCAAGTTATTGTATAATCATTGCTTTTAAATACGACATGGCAACACCTATGAATGCCAATCAAATTAACTGATAAGCTATTATTAGATATTATTTTTGTTGGAATCTGGGAATACTTCTTTCTACTCTTCTATTATGTTCATTTTTTGAATAGCTCACCAGTTTGCTACTAGTTATTGATGTATATAGTATATAAAACAGCGTGCTAGGCCTCTCAAGTCTATAGCTACAACTTTTTTGTTATATCTCTCCATTGCATTCGATTTCTTGCTATCCCACGTCAGTCATCTATTCCTAACTGTCTCAAGTCTTCTTTAACAGCATCCATTAATTTTTTCCTTGGTCGTCCTGTCCCCTTTTCTTTTCACCTCCTTCACCTTCAAAAAGCATTTTCTTCACACACCTTTCGTCATCAATCCTACCAACATGACCTAAGTATCGAAGCCGCTGTATAATATCAAATGCACGACACCGATAGTTTTAGAAGCGTTAAAAATTTGTTTCTTACTTCAAACAAATTCAACTTATTGTATGATTATTGTTTTTAAATACGACACGGCAACACCTATGAATGCCAATAAAATAAACAGATAAGCTATCATTAGATATTATTATTGTTGGAATCTGGGAATACATGTTTTTACTCTTTTATCATGTTCATTTTTTGAATAGCTCACCAGTTAGCTACTAGTTATTGATGTATATAGTATATAAAACAGCGTGCTAGACCTCATAGTTCCATAACTTCTACTTTTTTGTTGTATTTCCTCATTTCCTTCGATCTCTTGCTATCCCATTCCAGTCATTCATTCCTAACTGTCTCAATTCTTCTTTAACAACATCCATTAATTTCTTCCTAGGTCGTCCCCTTTTTTTTCTCACCTCCTTCACCTTCAAAAAGCATTTTGTTAACCACCTTTCGTCATCAATTCTACCAACATGACCTAAGTATCGAAGCCGCTGTGCTCGAATTTCACTTGTAATGCATGTTGCCCCATACATCCCGCGGATTTCTTTGTTTGTTCTTTTCCTTCACTGCCTCGGATCACTAATTCCTGCGTACATTCTTCTTAGAATCTCCCGCTCCCAGTTATCTTGTTTATTTCTATCTTTTCCAATCCTCACTTGGTTATAACAGAATAGGTTGTGTGATTGCTTCACGGCTCTTGTCAATAATTTAAATTTCATCTCATCTTCTAGGACTGCCATGACACTATTGGACTTTATTATCCTTCTGTCTATTTCCACATATTCCTCGCTTTTAAATGTCACTGTTACTCCCAGATATATAAAGTGGCCTACCTTTTTGGAACGCTTGCTACATCTATTTTCCTTTTTCCTCCGGCACCCATTTCTATAGCTATTTGTATTACTAGGGAAGAAAGTGCCACTTTTCCTCCCGCAGGATGTAGTTTACTGCCCGACGCGAAGCGGAGGGCAGTAAACATCCAAGGGAGGAAAAGGCACTTCACTCCCATGTGATACATATGATTTTTCCTCCTACCCACCTTTTTTTGAAAATTTATTCACGACACAAATAGATAACGAATATAATTAAGAGCACAAGAATTATTTATTAAACAAATTTATCAATATATGTTATACAATTAAGTACATAGTATTGTTTAACTATATTTTAAAATTATTTATGTTAATATTGAATGTGCAGTTTTGAGCAGCACTTATATGAACACCATTGGAAGAAGATAGGGTTTAGACAAGAGCTTGAAATATTTTCGCTTAGCTCATTGTAATGGTGGTAACTTCTAGAAGTGCTTGGCTGATTTTGATCAAGTTCAGGTTCTACATTATTTCCCATAATTTCATCAGAATATTTAGACCAAAGTGTTGAAGCTTTTAATGATTTTCTTTGTAGTGAAAAATATGCCAGTAAAACATTCCCCGAATATTTATGTATCTTGTTGTCTTCAGCCCATTGCTTATATTGTGCATATTGTTTTTCATACCTGTCTTTAGATTTTTGTGGTAGTAAGGTTAATGACGCTATGTTAGCTTGTTCCTTAATATTAGGTGGTGTATTTGGAAATTCATAATCACTTGAATCGCTCTCCATTTTTCAAAAATTCAACTAAGTTTAATGAATGTAGCGACTTTGCACCTCAAAAATCAATCGCCGTGTTTACTGTCAGTGAGCCACAGCATACTATGCTTTTCTTATTCTGAACTAAAAAAACGTATAGGTATCTAAAGCCCGGTTCTGACGGTGCAATTTCGTCTCTGCAACTCGATCGCGGCGACAAAATCGCATGCAGTTTAGGTGTTCCTACCGTACAACTTATCAATGCAATCGAGTTGCACCAAAATAGAACTGGTTCTAATTTTATGCCATACGTTGCAGCAACTTGGTAACTTTTTTTACGCAAACCTAAAACTTCTGTTGGTATAAGTAGATGAAATGTCAATTACGAGATTATCTTTGTATCTGTGCTTTGTATGCTATTTATTTCTCCATTTTATGTGATTAGATTCTTTATTCTCCTAAAAAACTGTTGCTTTTGTGGATTGTGTATGAATAATTAAAATTAAATAAATAAGAATGAGTCAGGATTGGGATAGAAACTCGACAAAAAACTCGATAGCAGTTTATGAAACGCAGGTAAATCTGTATAAAACAAATCACATCAATTACAAATTGAAAAACAATAGATTGGACTCCATAAATGAGATTAAAAAAGCTTTGTTTGAAAATGGTTATGATGTTCCCGTTGAGAAAATTAATAAAAAAATTCACCATATAAGAACCCAATTTATGACTATTTTGAATATTGGCAACAATATAGTATTTCCCTAAGAAATTGCTGCAATAGTATGAACATGATGTGAACGCTCATGCAACTTTGATAGGAGACGAGTTGCGGCGAGAAGTTTCTGCAATTGAGTTGCCTTGCCCGTCAGAACCGGGCTTTAAATTCCTGAAGTTGAAATTTGTATTGAAGAACTACGTTGAAGTAACATTAATGCTTGATTTTCCCCAAAAAACAGGATATACAGGATGTTCTAGAAATTATGGAAACAATATGAATATAATGAATTCACAACTTACTTAGAATGAGGGGGAGGAAAATACTTTCCTTCCTAGGGAGGAAAGTACTTTTCCTCCCTAGGGAGAGAAAGTACGAGTTTCCTCCCTGATTTGAGGAAGGAAAGTGTGTACTTTTTATAGGGGTAGGAGGAAAAATATTTATTTTTTCCTTTAGTTAGATAAAAGCCGTACTGTCTCGATTTATTTTCCAGATTTCTAAAATATTTGCTCCAGTTCTTTTTGTGATCTTGTTATTATTGCGATGTCGTCTACATAGGCTATCACTTGATTTTTTCATAATATATTATCGTCATTAGTTATTAATGTAATCATTAGGAATTGTTAACGGAATTTTGGTATAACCTTGTCAAGGTGTTCAATGATATGATAATAGCACTCAACTTATTCCTCAACAACTACGCTTTAATATTTTTTTATATCTTCGTTGATATTTCGTTCTATAAAAGTAAAAGGCAGGTACGTCTAGTTTATGGACATCGGAAAATCATAAACACATTTGTGGTAACTAACTCATTAATATATAATTCAAAACGAGCTGTTCTCTAGATAGATAAATGGTTATTTTCATGGTTGCATTAAAAAGTATTCATTCACTTGATATGCTTTGATCCTAATTACAATGTTAAATTTTCCATTTCAATCATTTATGAACATCCAAATGAAATCCTATCCTATCCACACTGCGCATAATTCTCAAAATTATAATCTCAGTCGCAATGAATGAACTTCATTTTCCTTCTGTTTTTCACATCTGAAAAAATGAACCTTGTTTTATTTTTCAAGGAAAATTTTATGTAATAACACTGACAAAATGAAAATTTCTCACGAGTCTGTCGGTGAAGCAGCCGAGTGCGGAAAACATGTTCCGCAAGTGTTAGGTACAATATTTTTTCTACGACCGTGAGGAAAGTCAACAGAACTAGTTGAAAGTTGAGATATTTTTATCTGATTATAAGTGCTTATAGTTTATTTATAAACATATTTCATTGGATTATTTTTCAAGTAAACATAAAGTAAAATATTATTAACCATAATAGTTATTTTATGTCAAAATCTAATACCTAATTATTTATATTATAATTGATTGTAAAAGTACAATTATTTGCATTACTTAAATTTATAGCAGATGCTAATTGCTTGTTGAATGGCTGAAATTTCGGATCTGTTGCTCTTTGCTTATTATTAATTCGATATATTGAGGTGGAAAATTATTTCCACACCCTGCGGGAAAACTAATTTTCCACACTAAAATGAGTGTGGAAAATTCAATTTTCTGCCTGCTCGTAGGAAAAATCCATTTCAGAATGATGCCACTGACAGCTCAGTCATACTGTACTGGGTCCTCAAGTCATATTCTATTCAGTTCACTGGTAAGCAGCAAATGTTAGTTAGACTCCAATTCACAATTTGTTCTTAAATTTATCTCAAGTTTCATCGTATTGTATTGTTAATGAGTATTCAATGCGAAGAGGGGAGGATGAGGTATTTTTTTTTTCGATTTCTGGCTCTATCAACAAAACGAGGTAACTATTAAATCAATTTCTCTGTACACCCGAATCTTTTGCTCTTGGCTTCCGTTGGAATCCCATTAATATCTCTTGAGTTGATTAATTGTCTCGTCTGCTGACATTTAAATTATGATTTAATTCGATGCAAAGACAGTTCACTGACTGCTCATTTTTTATTTGTGAAATTTTTATTATTTAAATAAAATATATATCACAAAATATTGTACAATATCTGTGCGACAACCAACTGACTTACACCACGTGTCAAAATACACAAACCCCAACTCCAACTGAACAGGAGACCCAGCACAATATGGGCGACTTGTCAATTTCAGGTGTTCTGGAATGGTCTATTGTGTGCTTTTGCGTTTAATACTCCTTAACAACGATATATCATACTAAGAATCACCGATCTGATTTGATGATGATGAAATACAGTAGATCTAATATTATTGGTTGAGTAATTTTGTCGTAGTGGTCTCCAAAAGTGTTTTATTGAGTGGAGATCGAAACTCCTCGCAGCTAAGCTTTGGAAAGATTTCCAGTCTTTCAATGATATTGCTAAGCAGCTTTTGCAGCTGCACTGTCAGGATAGTACAGTAGTCCCTGGGCTAATTTGTAGTATTTTGTTTCATCCCATTGGTGGTTTGAAACTGTTTGTACTACTGCTTTCCTAGACATTTTGTTGCCTGTAGACTTACCAAGGCTTTCGGTCCACCACAATGTGACTATATTTTTATTTGTCGCCTCAACAAAGACATGGCGACATTCTAATAATGAGTATAGCATTACGAGGTCTCTTTAGGGCTAGTAGTGCTTGTATGCTATTCGGATTGCCGATAGTCCATTTTATGTTCAGGTTTAAAGAATTAAAGTGAACTCTGCATGCAGAGACTTGAACAGTTTTTGTAGATGTAGTAGATGCTACCTTTTTCATATACATTTTAAGGAAAGTGGGATTAAGACTAGTACCCTCATAATATACATTACAAAACGGAGAATGAAGATCTTGAAACTGGGAGCTTACATTTAAAATTGCCAAGTGCTGAGACGTAATTGACGTAATTGCTGAGTACAGCACCTAAAACCGAGCAGAAGGGTGTAGATTTGCGTTTACTTGGAACCAATTATAAAACAATTAATAAATACATGGCCAACAATAGTTTTTAAATTACATTGAAGATAACAACAAATAAGTATTGATCGTTGTATTAATTTTCTCAGTTAACCTGTTATTTTAGTGCGTTTTTTTTTAAATTCGAGTTTCCGAAAATAATGGAGCTATTTCTTCCTTGTACATTGTACAATGTATTCATAACAAATATGTTCACTATTAATCACATCCACCAACTCGTTTTTTATGCTCATGAATATTTCGCATTATTTTATTCATGTGTTTTAGACAAAAATAATTTCAACGCCTCCATTTTTGTCTGTCACTATCAATGTAATAATTAATCTCCATGAATAAAACATCAGATATTATCACATTATCGATTTCAGGTTTCATGAGGCCTGTCGTGTCACATTTAAAAAAATATTGAAGCGTGTCCAGCCGTTTATAAGAGAATCCGTGAACGTGACAATTCTTTATCAGAAAATAATACATATTGACGCATTGCGGTACCTTCAAAAAAGGGTCAAAATCAATTTAACTTAATACGTAATATAAAGCTGTATGCTTTTTCAAAATACATCTAAAAACGTATTACAGAAATTCGTATACTTAGGTATAAGGAGCCGAGCTTCTGTTTGTTTTGATAAATATAATAAATTAATTTACAGTAACTGTGATTAAAAACTTCCCCCTTATGTATCTCAAGTGGCTTTCCAAGCAATTTACTGTAACCATCTGCTCCCTAAATACTCGACGTTCTCATTAACAAAACAAAAATTTGTAGTGCCGTAGTTGAAGAATATCTAACAACCTTAACGGTTCTGTATGCAGTATTCGACCTTATGCCACCTTTGTATCACCTTGCCCAGCCGTTAGTTTCAGGTTATGCTAATAATATTATCTATAACGATCATGAAGAGGTGATAATGAAAGAAATGGAAAAGAAGCCAATATAACATCGGGTCAAAGAAGCTGCATCTATGTTAGAAAGTTCAGAGATCGAGCCAGGCCCTAAATACAAACGATTCTCAAAAAAAAGGAGGAGACGAAATCTGTGAGGACCTATCCATTAATATGAATCGTTGAAAAGAAGAAGCACCCTATCGTTCCTATTTTAGTTCTGGGACTGACTTTATACCCATCAAACTTTTCAAATTAGGTTTCCATGAATCCTCTTGGCAAAAGTGAAGTAGTACATCAGAAAAGTGCTTCTTTCAACGCTCATTCCTTGCTTACTTTTGCGTATATCTCCATGATTCATGACAGACAGCTGGCATGTCTTTTGGCATGTCTTTTCAAGCGGAATGGGTGGTTTTTCTAACATTCCCACATAACTTGGGCTAGTTTGTTGGTTAGTACAACCATATACGTTCTCATCAGAACTACAAAATTATCAAAAGAAGGAGTACGTACATATGTATCTACTAGATTAGGAAGAAAGCCAAAAATAAAGCCTTTGAGAATTGTAGGATCACAGTCCTTCACACATACCTACTCCTGAACAAAAACTAAGAAAAATTGATATAGAAGTTGTGATGATATAATTCACAGATTGTATAGGAAAAGTAAGATGTTCAGTCGAATGAAGCAGACTGCAGTTTTAATAGTTCCGAAGACAATTTTGATGAGTTGAGTTAACATCAAGATAACATGACATAAATAATTGAAACTATGATGAAGGAGAGATAGTTGAAAGACAGATAGAAGAAGATAACTATTATTTAAAAGGAAAATCACAGTTGAGACTACCTAGTTGTCATTTATAGCTTCTGTATTGGTATATTTCTCATAATTCAACTATCTAAAAGTACGCCTTAGTTTTCCTGAGTTAATTATAGACAACAATTTCGATTAACTTCGTCTACAGATAATTTGAGGCTTCTCTCAACTTTTCTAGTAATTCGTATTTTCTGAAGGATGAACAAATTTCAATATTTTTTCCACTGTTTATTTGCTGAGAAAACTTTATTATCAATGCTTAAAAATAAGAATATAATGGTTTTACTTACACTGGTGAGGATTTTTTTCATCTACTTCGAAAAATCCACATCAAAAATATATTGAAACACCCTTGTGTAACGATGTAGATTGCATGATAGAGGAAGAAAATTGAAATGTGTGGTTTAGCATGTCCGTGAAAATTGTACATTATTTTATTAACATTTTGGCTACGAGTGCGGTAGAATAAAAACATGATGACAGTTTTCGCATGCAATATGTAGATTATACATAAATCTGTATTAGTAATCGATAGGGTGGATTTATCATATTACCATATATAGTGGAATGTTGCCAAACTTATTGCTCATTTTCTCCAACACGTTTATATTTAGATCTACACTCAGAAGTCTTAATATAATGAACGATTTTTGTTACAATTCAATTGGATAAAACTGATTTTTTGTTAAGTCGTGTAGGGGAGACCGGAGCATAACGGGCTACCGGGGTATAACGGGCACTGCTAATATGTTGACGCTACTGTACCTTCGAAGGTCACCATTCCTGTGAAACAATTGCCTAGTTGCTCCTAATTTCGAAATATTTCAGTATGAGTCTGACTGCCGTAGGGTGTCCTTCTTATACTTATTTGAGTACTTGCGTACTGAACATTAAAATAATCTTGATATTTGAATGAAGGAATAGACCTGGTAATTGATTATCTGGAGATTCCTGACTTATCAGTCACAAAAAGGTATGTATATTAGTTCTATTAATAGTGTTCAGATGAATTAATGAGCTTTGATTACTTATGATATATTCAAGTTATTTACAAAATGGCGCCAGGGGCATAACGCGTGGGGTAAAATGAGCACCTGCCCATTTTGCACCATGCTACTTAAAAATATAATTTAAATTAAACGACTGTTTTTTTTATCACATAAAAAGGAGATATGGTACGCACATACAAAAAAAGTAATAGGCAATATTGGGACGAAAATTCTATGGAAAATGCTATTAAAGCAGTTATAGAATCAAATAGTGGGTGTAAGACTGCTGCAGATCAATTTGGAGTGCTACGAAAAAGTTAAGTTAAGTTAAAATGTCGAATCTGTATTATAAAATGTTGTATATCGAAAATTAATAAACGTTAAATGTTTTCTTTTTCAATTTCAATAAAAATTTAAATGAATCTTTCCACATAAATTGTTTATTAACCAAGCATCTTGACAAAGTACTGGTAATATCTTCAAACGAAGATATTTACTACAAGAAGGTGAACTTTTGATGTTATTCAAGATAGGAGATTTCCACTAAAAAACCATTCTGCAATTTATAGAAAAAAAGGTAGAACGTGTCGCGGGACACACGGTAGGAACTTTAGTTCCTCTTAAGCAAAAATTATGTAATACATCTGACGTTATAGATAAACGATCTGCATATTCTTTGATGGTCCAGTAGTAAGCATACCAGACTCTCACGCGGTAGACCCCGGTTCGATTCCCTGTGAGGAAGTTTTTTTTATTGTTAATTTTATTTTTGAATAATTATTCTGCTTGATATTAATAACGACAACAGGAAGACGTTTGAAATATTTAGCAGAATAGTCGTTATTACAGATAATGGTACGGTACCCTTCATGAGGGAGTCCGACTGGCAACATCTACTTAATAACAGCATCGTATATTTAAAAAAGGAAACCGTAGCATTATACTTATTGGACATTCAAGAACTGTACGTTTACCACAAAATTAGTGGAAACATAAAATTGAATTGTTAAATTTTTATTTTCTAGATTTTTTCTTAAGTGGGTCGTAGGAAAAATATGCTGCTCGACTCGTGTGGATTGTCCATGTCGCACTTGAACTTCGTCCTTGTGCGATATGGCCATCATATCCACACTAGTTGCACAAACTACTTTTTCTATCAAAATATTCCCTTTTACATTTAAAAACAACCTGCCAAATGTCAAATCAATTTATCCATCCATTTTAAAGTTATCAAATTAAAACATTCAAGTTTTCAAAACCCTGTATTTCGAAAAGTAAATGTGCTTACCCCTTAATCGCGCAAAAAAAATTATGGAAATAATAGTAAAAATGTATCCGAACAAATTCAAGTAGATCACCAGCACTCCGAATACTAGCTTTGAATAGAATTTTAATATAGCATCGGTGGTTCAGTAGTAGAATGCTTGCATTCCACGCGGGCGGCCCGGGTTCGAATCTCGGCCGGAGCATATTAATCGCTGCTTCGTAAACGAGAGAGAGACTAAAGAGGCACAAGCACGCAAGCAAGGCACATAACGAAGCAACGTAACATAACGTAGCGTAACGGTCAGATCTTTTCGTCGTGACCCCTGGTCGCTCAAACACGTAAAGAACTAAAGTTCCAAAAATTAAGATTTAACAAATGGCAGGTTCACTGGGGCCTCATGAATAATTGATAATCAGAAAAAAATATAGGCTGAATTAGCCCTCAAACTAGATTCATTGGTATTTGGAGAAATAATAATCCTTCTATTGATCTGTCTTATAAGGGTTTCAGTTGATTTAAAAGATATAGATTATTGATAGTAATTATATCAATATTTCCGAGATGACTTAACTCTAATCTTTCCTCTTATTTAATATATAAAGTTCTATGAATCGAAAGTCAGGTCACTATTTCTGTGTTTATTGTTGTCGACAAGGTTGTTAATTCCTTTGGGCTACTTCTGCCAGTAAAATAATAGTTTATTAGATAAAAAATAACTTCAATTTATGTTATTTCCGTGAATAGTCCAAAAAATCGACAAAAAACACATAAAACGTTCTAATTTTTTTCAGAAATCAAAATGCGTTGCATACAATATGTCAGGAAATG
>CAJUYG010003730.1:0-19792 GCA_910591675.1 Galerucella calmariensis | reverse complement strand
ATCAATTTCTAATTTTGATTGGACAAGTTCTATTGTTTTTTGTACCGAAACGTTGAAATAAAGAATTCAAAAATATTGTGGTTTAATTTCCCAAGAAATTAAAAAAAAGAATTCCATATTTTAGTTAGCATTATATCAAAAAACTTTTTAAAAAATTCAAGTCATTGAAAGATTATTACTTAAAATACAGAATGTTTACTTTGATTGAAAGATATGTGTTCTGTTTTTAAGAATAAGAATATTTTGTAACGCGATATCTTGTTTATTAGCTGCTTTTCCTCCAGGAACTGGATCGCCTTATTCACTTGGTTTTTGTTGTTGTTGGTGTATCATGGCGAGATGTGGGCACTCAGAAAGGATATGTTTTATTGTTAGCTTCGTGTGGCAATATTGGCATTTTGGCAGAGAAGATGATGTCATTATATATCCATGTGTAAGTCGAGTGTATCCAATACGTAATCTACGAACAATAGCCATGTTTCGTCTGGATGAACCAAAGTAGGTAGGTTGGATCTCTGTTGGTTGAATGTTAAGTAGCATTGAAGTTACTTGATTCCAATGATTTTGCCAGGTGGTTAAATTTAGTTTTATAAAATAAGGTTTCACGTATCCAGATATTTGTAGATCAGTTATGTTGGAAAGAGAAGAGGCTTCCTTATCCTTTTCCGCATTTTTCCATACAAAGCCGTAAGTTTTTGCTTTCAAAAAAAGGATTTTATTTTATTTGCTACACTGATTACTGCGTTTATGTTTTGCCATAATATGCAAAACGCTTTGGCCCTTTCCCATTATGAATTATAGACGAAAATCTTCACTTTTTAAAACAAACTCTTAGGTAATGTTTTCCAGAAATATCTTTTTCTGTTTTCAGATGATATGCTTAGCGAACCCCCTTTACGAAACACTATCTAGAATCCAGATTCACAGCAACAGGACAGGTTAGTGCAAGGTAGGAAGAAAATTTAAATTCCATCAACCCTATACAAAATTTTCCAATCGTTGCCTGCAAAAAAATTTGAACTTGAGAGCTATCCTATGGCTTATTTTGTTTTGCTGTAAGCCTCACCCATTCTCTTTGATTAAACCATGCAATTCACTTGGAAAATGATGACAGCATTATTTTTCAAATGACTTCTTCAAGGTGACATGCGTGACTATCAGCCATTGAGAAACACCATGGAGCATTCAGATTTACAGCAACAATTTAAATAAGCTCATGTTACTGAATCAAATGTTATGGGATTTGAGCAGCAGCCGTCAACATCTTTTCAAGTTGATCATCCTAACATAATGTCCCCAGCTTCACCACAAACATTGGAAGAATCTTTTTTGTTTGCTTCTGATTAATCTTCAGATTTCTGTGAGCTTCCAGGTTCGTCAGACACGGAAAATGACAGCTCATTAGAAAGTGATGTTGAGTATTGTGCTGACCGTCAGAAGACTGGAGGCATAGAAACTCTTAGAAATCAGGAGATAGACGTTTCTACCAAAAAAAAATGAGAAGGTATGGAAGAAAAATGTGAGAAAAGTTGAAAGGATCAAAGGTGAGTCTTACATTGGCCATAGGGGAATCGAGAAACCTTCACGGCCTCTTTTACCAGCAACTTGTCTCAATAAGCCAAAACATAAATGTGTAACTTCAGTTACCGAGCCCAACCGAATTATAATTTGTAATTATTTCCGCAATTTAAGCTGCATTGACGATCAGCGTCAATTTGTACATAATCACATTGAGCGAATGCCAAAAAAAAAAACGCACGACAAGAGGTATTAAAAATTTCAGAAAAATACTACACTTGCGTGTATAGTCTTACAGTTGATAGAATTAAACTTTCATTATGTGGAGAATTTTTCATGGTCACGTTGAATGTGACAGACGGCTTCATGCGAAGTGCCAAGAACAAGATCTCATCCAATGGAGTTTTGGAAAAAGATCAACGTGGAAAACATCAACCACCAAACAAATTACCCCAGGATATTGAAAAATTCAAAAGAAATCAGATTCTATCATTTCCAGCGGTAGAATCGCATTATTGTCGTAAGTCCAATAGAAATAGAAATATTTATTCTCATACATGTCACCTACGCCTATGTCCTAGGTGTAGAACCTTATTTAGCATAGTCATAATTTATAGTTGTAATTGTATAATAATAAATTGCTGAGTTGTTCTTTTTCATATTTCTTCATTAAATTAATTCTCATGTAAAACAATCAGTTTAGAACTTGTATCCGATTTGATAAGTTGTCTTAGTTAATAAATCAATTATCAAAAAAGCATTTACAGGGTGTTTTTATATAATTGGCGCAGTCAGTAGGATAGTCAAACGAAGTGTTAATGCAAATAACAGTCGGTTCGTGTTAACGATTTATTGACTATTTCAAGTGAACAACAAATTTCCAACAAATTGGCTACACCACCCGTTCCAATTTTCAAGAAAGAATTCTTAGATATGATACCAGAATTTTATGGTGATAATGCACTTCTTCCAAGATTTTTGGAAATATCAGAAAAGTTAGTTAATAAATTTTATAATGCAGTAGATGTAGGAGACTTCCAGAATGAATATCTGATGTCTAGTATTCTAGCTAAAATTAAAGGCGAAGCCGCCATAAATATTTCCTCATCCAATATGAGAACATGGGAAAACCTTAAAGATGCGCTAGTGAACACATACGCGGATAAACGCGATATTTATACCTTGAACTTGGAATTATCTGATTTAAAACAGGGTAACGAATCTCCATATGAATTTTATAATAAAATACAACAAATTTTAAATTTACAGATATCTCATCTAATTGTAACGAACAAATAATTTTAGGTAGTAATTTTAGAAATTTAGCTCTTAGAGTTTTATTGAGGGGACTGAAAGAACCTTTAGGTACACTTATGCGTACCAAAAATCCAGAAAATTTAAATGTAGCTTTAAGTGTTCTCACAAATGATTTCCGGATATACTTAAGTCAAAATAATTATTCAAAAAATAGATTTAGTGGCGTAAATAACCAAAATAAAAATAAGAATCAATATCAAAATAATTCAAATTTTCCACAACAATCAAAATCAAATCAGTATAATTAAGGTATTCCTGTGAATCTTATACAGAGAAACCAACCATTGAATACTAATTTGCAAAATATACCAAATACGTCAAGAACTTCACCTGAACAGAATGATACGAATTTTAACAGAAATAGTACCAATGTCTTCAAACCCGGTCAAAATCATCGGTTACAAAGAGTTACCTATGAGTGTATCCACAGCAAATACATTTAGGCCTCAACAAAATCAATATCACTCACAGAATCAAAATAGTTCTGTGAGACAACACAAAAATTTTTTTTCTGAAGAATTACACAATTTAGATGATAGTCAATGTTCTAGTGAAGAACAAAATGATTTTTTAGAGATAACAGCCTCGAGACTACAAGTACTAGAGTAGAATTACTGAATTTAACAGATCCAGTGAGTGAATTACCGTACATAATTTTTCCAGAATATAATTTAAAAGTTTTAATCGATACTGGCAGCACAAGATCTTTTGTGACACCAGAAATCGCAGAAAAATACTTTAAAAAATCTTTTACCCGAAAACCATTTCAAGTAACTTCAGCACTTGGTACATCTAGACAAAACTTCTGTACGAAAATTCCTACATCTGGTATATTCAATTACAAAAAACAATTTAATTTAGAAAATTGTGTTTTTAAATTCCACAGTCATTTTGACTGTTTGTTAGGATTAGATAATTTAAAGAAATTGAAGGCTATTACTGATTTTACAAAAAATTCTCTCGTGACACCAAATAGTCAGATTAAGTTAAATTATTTCCGCATAAAAAAAGAGAGCATAAGCATAAGAGAGCATAAGAGCACCGTGGTGCACCCACGTTGCGAACAAATAATAGGTCTGAATATAAAAAATGTAGCTTATGGTGATGTTATTATTTCATACACACAAATAGGGAAATTAGAAATTCCTGAATGCATAGCAAAAGTTGAAAATAATAGGGCTATTTGTACAATTCTTAACCCTACAGAATCTTATTTTGAAGTGAATTTAAATTGTTTTATAGAAGCTGAAACGTTTGATGAAAACGAACGTATTTCAAACTCTAATTTAAATACAATTTTCACTGAAAAACTTAAGTTTGATATTTCTAAAATTAGAACAGAACACATGAATTCTGAGGAAGTTGAAACTATATTGAATTTAGTTAAGGAATATACGGATATTTTTCATGTTGAGGGAAACCAATTAACGTTTACAAACAAAATTAAACATCATATTAAAACTACCAATGAAGTACCAATATATTCAAAGTCATACAGATATCCTGAAATTTACCGAAAAGAAGTACAAAACCAAATCCAAAATATGTTAGACCAAAATATCATACGACATTCTAATTCGCCTTGGTCAAGTAATATTTGGATTGTACCCAAAAAAAGAGATTCTTCTCAAAAACCGAAATTTCGGATAGTTATAGACTACCGAAAACTGAACGCCATTACCATTGGTGATCGGTATCCATTACCGAAAATAACAACGATACTAGATAAACTAGGGCGTTGTCAATATTTTTCAACACTACATCTTGCCTCTGGCTTCCATCAGATCGAGATGGCTGAGGAAGATATTCCGAAAACAGCTTTTAGTACAGAACACGGAAAATATGAGTTTTTGCGCATGCCTTTTGGAATGAAGAATAGTCCTTCAACATTCCAACGAGTCATGGACAACATTCTTAGAGGTATACAAAACGAAGAATATTTGGTGTACCTCGACGATATTATTGTGTTCAGCACAAGCCTACAAGAACACATAAACAACTTAAAAGGAGTTTTTGACCGTTTAAGAGAATCAAATTTTAAACTTCAAATTGATAAGTGCGAATTTCTAAGAAAAGAAGTCGCTTACCTTGAGCATATTGTCACATCGGAGGGTGTTAAGCCCAACCCTGACAAAATATTAGCTATTGAAAATTTTCCAATACCAAAAAATATTAAACAATTGAAAGGATTCTTGGGATTATTAGGTTATTATAGGAAATTTATTAAAGATTTTTCGAAAATAACAAAACCCCTAACTTTAAGATTAAAGAAAAATGCAGTTATAAATATCAAAGACGTGGACTATATAAATTGTTTTGGAATGTGTGAAAACTTGTTAATTAACGATCCAATTCTTCAGTATCCAGATTTCTCTAAACCTTTCAATCTTACTACAGATGCCAGCAACTATGCTCTAGGCGCTGTTCTTAGCCAGGGTAGAATAGGTTCTGACCTTCCTATTGCTTATGCAAGCAGAACTCTCAACGACTCTGAAATCAATTATTCGGTAATCGAAAAAGAGTTTTCTGCTATTGTCTGGGCAGTAAAATATTTCCGTCCATATCTTTTTGGAAGGAAATTTACAATTGTTACTGACCATAAGCCATTGCAATGGCTATTTTCCCTTAAGGACCCCAATTCTAAACTAGTTAGATGGCGTCTTTAACTTGCAGAATATGAGATAGTATATAAAAAAGGAGCTTTAAATACTAACAGTGACTGTTTGTCACGAATTCAATTGAATATAAACGAGACTGGATCAGAAATTCCAGGAAACTCTAAACAATTTTTTGAAAACATGGAAAATTTCAATAAATCTCTTGAAAGTGATGATAACATAGAATCCGAATCACTTATAGTTGAACCAGATGATGATCATAACGTAGAAGATGACGAGAATATCACTGTTCATACTAATATAGAAAATCCTATTGTAGGTATACCGATCTCGGAGTCAGCGGTAAACATCGGAAAAAATCAAATATTAATTTCTGTAGTTAAATTCGAACCAGCAAAAACTGAAGTTATTAAAATTTTTGAAAACAAACAAAGATGTCTAGTACAATTATCAGAAAATAACTTTGAACATGACGTTATTAACTTTGTCAAAGAATATATTGTTCCTGAAGTGGAATATTTCATTTATTTTGAAGACCCCGTATACGAGAAATTCAGTGTCGTTATCCAAAACTATTTTAAAAACTCTCAAATCTCATTAATCAAATGTACCAAAAAATTAATAGATGTTCCGTTAAATGAAATTAAGGAGGTAATTCAAAACTACCATGAAAGTAAAACAAACCATAGGGGACTAGACAAAACAGAAAATCGAATTAAAATGCCTAACCAAAGATCATCAATACAAAATTATATTAACGAATGTGAGTTATGTCAGTTAACAAAGTATGATAGGAAACCTATCAAACCAATTTACAATATTACTCCAACAGCTACTAGACCTTTCCAAATTTCACATTTAGACACGATAACATTAGAAAATGCTAAATTTCTCACCATAGTAGACTCATTCTTAAAATATTGTCAACTTTATAAAATTAACTCTAGTCAAGGAATAGAAATTGTAAATAATTTAATAAAATATTTCAGCCACCATTGTGTTGTAGACTACTACTACCTAGGATACAAGATTATGTTCAGATATATGTCAGGGAGTTTTTGACAAGATAATTTAGAGAGTTGTCACTTATTTTGTACTTTTCTATTTAATATATTCTTTTCTTAATTAACGTGTTGAATAATTATATTCTACAGTAGTTAACAGTTGGCGACGAGGATCATGGAACCAGAACTATTACATAGAATGCTGGAGCAGCAGATGAAAATTTTGGAAATGCTGGCCGCAAACTCATCTAGCTCAGGTGCAAATCGTGATTCGGACACAAACAACACCGAATTACTTATTGAATCGTTGGGAAGAAATCTTACTGAATTCGTACCGGACCCCGATAACATCATTACATTCGAATCTTGGTACAACAGATACGAAGACTTATTCCTCAAAGATGCTTCAAGACTAGATGATGCAGCTAAGGTCAGACTCATTATTAGAAAATTGAATATACAAGCACACGAAAGGTACACAAATTTTATTCTTCCAAAACATCCACGAGATAACAATTTTGAAACTACCATAAAAATTTTGAAAAGAATTTTTGGAAAACCAGTATCTATTTTTAGCATGCGCTATAAATGCTTACAGACGGAGAAAAATATGAACGATGATTTTCTGACTTACGCAGGTTACGTAAACAAGCATTGCGAAGCTTTTGATTTGAAAAGACTGAGCGAGAATCAGTTTAAATGCCTCATATTCATAATAGGTTTAAAATCATCAAGTTATTCCGATATCACTACAAGGTTACTGTCTAAAATTAACGAAGAAAAAGATGACTTATCTTTACAAACACTAGTGGATGAATGTCAAAGAATACTCAATCTCAAAAGTGATACAGCTCTCGTTGAAAACAAAAACAATCCAACGATTCACAAGATTTCAGATAAAAAGCATAAGGATCAAGAGAAGCCAAGAACACCTTGTTGGCAATGCGGAGGCATGCATTTCAAGAAATTTTGCCAATATTCGCAACACACATGCAAGGTATGTTCCAAAATTGGACACAGAGAAGGTTACTGTTCATGTTTTGAAAAGAAATCAATAAACACCAGAGAATCTACAGACAATGGAAGTACGACATCCACTCAGAACAAAAAGAAAAACAAGTTTCAAAAAAAGCAGTTAAAGACAATTTCCGTAAACCAAATCAATACTCCTCGTAAGTACATAACAGTATCTGTGAATGGTCAACAAGTATCTCTTCAATTTGACACTGCCTCGGACATTACTATCATAGATACCGAAATATGGAAAAAAATTGGAGAACCGATTATTTCAAATACGTCGAATGTTGCATTTAATGCTTGTGGAAAAACAGTAGATCTCATGGGTGAAATTGAATGCCAAGTCCGGATGGATAAAGATTCGATTATTGAAACTGCAAATTGCTACGTCACTTCAATCAGAAATTTAAATATACTTGGCTTGGATTGGATATATCAATTTAAGTTAGACGAAGTACCCATTAACAAACTTTGTTCAAAAATTGAAACTTTTGTTACAATAGAAAAACTTAAAAGTGATTTTAATGAAGTTTTTAAAGAAGGACTGGGTCATTGCACAAAACATAAAGTTAAACTCTACCTTAAGCCAGACTCTAAGCCAGTGTTTCGTCCAAAGCGTCCTGTAGCATTCAACCTCAGACAAGCAGTTGAGGAGGAGTTATGCCGATTGGAAGAACAAGGAGCAATCACACCTACAGATTTTTCTAATTGGGCTGCACCAATTGTTGTAGTTAAGAAGCCTACGGGAAAACTACGAATATGCGCCGACTACTCCACTGGTCTAAACGAATCTCTAGAATCACACTGTTATCCGTTACCTGTTCCTGAAGATATATTTTCTAAAATAGCACACGGCATAATCTTCAGTAACTTAGATTTATCTGATGCCTACCTTCAAGTGGAAGTAGACGATGAATCCAAGAAACTTTTAACTATAACTACTCACAAGGGGTTGTATAATTTCAATCGCCTCTCATTTGGAGTCAAAACGGCACCTGGAGCATTCCAACAACTCATGGATACAATGCTCGCCGGCATGGATATGGTTGTTGCATATCTTGATGACATTATCATATCAGGAAGAACAATTGAGGAACACAATGCAAATCTCTATTCTGTACTTGAACGAATTCAAGATTATGGTTTTAGACTCAAATCTGAGAAATGCAAGATTTCTATGCAACAAATCAAATATTTAGGTAACATTTTAAGCAAAGAAGGAATAAAACCAGATAGTTCGCGCATTGAAGTAATTCAGAAAATGCAACCACCTTCTGACATTACAACTCTTAGATCATTCTTGGGAGCAGTAAATTATTACGGCAAATTTGTCAAAAATCTGAAGAATTTACGATGTCCCTTAGATAATATGTTAAAGAAGAACATAAATTTCCATTGGACAGCTGAATGCCAAAAATCCTTTGACAACATTAAGAAAACTCTTTCTTCAGATTTACTATTGACGCACTACAAACCAGATTTACCAATAATTGTAGCTGCCGACTCAAGTTCCTATGGTCTTGGTGCATGTATTCTTCATAAATTTCCTGATGGCTCTGAAAAAGCTATTTACCATGCTTCTCGTTCACTCACTTCAGCAGAACAAGCATACAGTCAAATTGAGAAGGAGGCGCTAGCGTTAGTATTCGCTGTTACCAAGTTTCATAAATTTATTTTTGGTAGAAGGTTCACATTGCAAACCGATCATAAACCACTCTTGGCTATTTTTGGATCAAGAAAAGGTTTACCTGTTTACACAGCAAATCGTATTCAAAGATGGGGTTTATTGCTCTTATCCTACGATTTTGAGATTCAGTACACATCAACTACAGCTTTTGGTCACGCAGATTTCCTGTCAAGATTAATGGACCGAAAATCTAAACCAGATGAAGAGTTTGTTATAGCAGCAGTACACTTAGAAACCAGCGTAAAACAAATTTTAAACGATGCTTTAGAACATTTACCAGTCACAGCCAAAATGGTAGCTTCGGAATCTTCAAAAGATGTCAACTTAAAACAAGTTTTACACTACGTGTCTAATAACTGGCCTAATAAGGTAACAGATTTACAGCTCCAACAATTCTCAAATCGAAAGAATTCACTTTCTATAGTTGAAGACTGTATATTTTTTGGTCATCGCATAGTCATTCCAAGAAAATACCAGGCTAGAATTCTCAAACAACTACACAAAGGACATCCAGGTAAAGAAAGAATGAAGGCACTAGCAAGAAATTACGTATACTGGCCTGGAATAGATAAGGAAATCGAAGAATATGTACACAAATGCGTAAATTGTTTACAAGCTTCGAAATTCCCGACCAAAATGGTGCTTGCATCCTGGCCTATTCCGGAAATGCCTTGGGAAAGAATTCATATAGACTTCGCAGGACCTGTTGAAGGACAAAACTTTTTAATAGTTGTAGACGCTTTTACTAAATGGCCTGAAGTTATCAAAATGAATTCCATTACGTCATATTCTACAATTGAAGAATTAAATTCTTTATTTGCTACTTTTGGCATACCAAAAACTGTAGTGTCTGATAATGGAACACAATTCACCAGCAGTACATTCAGTGAGTTTTGTCAAAATAATGGAATCGAACATATACGATCTCCTCCATACCATCCACAATCTAATGGCCAAGCAGAACGTTTTGTTGATTCATTCAAAAGAGCACTGAAGAAAATGCGAGGACAGACTACAGAAGAAATTATTACCACATTTTTACAAACATACCGGACTACCCCAAGCAGAAACGTCCCTGGAGGAAATTCTCCATTCGAAAAGATGTTTGGTAGGAAACCAAGAATTTTATTAGACCTACTACTTCCATCGGACAATCATAGAGGAATTAGATCAAACACAAAAATGGAAGAACAATTTAACCAAAAAAACGGTGCGAGAATTCGACGTTTTCAACCAGGAGAAGCAGTCTATGTAAAAATGAGCCACTCACATGATTGGATAGAAGGAAAGGTAATCGAAAACATTGGCAAAGTAATGTACAATGTTTTACTTAGTCAACCTCACAAGTTGATTAGAGTTCATACCAATCAATTGAAATCAAGAAACGACGTCAATCACGAAGAGGAAAACAGACTTGAAACAAATTTACCACTTCATATACTGCTAGATACGTTCAGTCTCATTCACTCTTCCGAACCTAATGGTTCTGTACCACCTGAAGATGACATTGGTTCACGTCCAGATCTATCTGATGAAATTCATTCTCTTCAAGGTGGAAGTCATCTAAATTCCAGTAGACCTACTCGTAGTAGAAAAATGCCTCAAAGACTTGCAGATTACGATCTTACCTAGGAAAATAGAATAACATTCTTAAAAGGGGAAGATGTTGTAGACTACTACTACCTAGGATACAAGATTATGTTCAGATATATGTCAGGGAGTTTTTGACAAGATAATTTAGAGAGTTGTCACTTATTTTGTACTTTTCTATTTAATATATTCTTTTCTTAATTAACGTGTTGAATAATTATATTCTACAGTAGTTAACACATTGTATTCCAGATCAAATTATTTCGGACAATGGTACTGAATTAAAAAATACTGTTCTAAGAGAATTATTAGACACACACAAAATTAAAATACATTTCATAAGCTCGCAGCATCCAGAGTCAAATGGAATTGCGGAGAGATGCCATTCCACTATCATAGAACATATAAGACTTTTAAATAACCAAAAAGATTTTAAAAATCAACCCATAGAACAAAAAGTTAACTATGCAATATTAGCTTATAATAACAGCATTCATTCAGTAACAAAATTGAAGCCATACGAAATTATAACAGGTCATTTTGATAACAGATCACCTTTTGATATAGAAATAGATAAACAATTAGCTAATAATTACATTCAAAATCACAAAGATAAAATGAAATTGTTGTATTCGGTTATAATCGAAAAATTACAGAAATCCTAAGAGAAAGTAATAAATAAAGCTAACGAGAATCGAGAAAAATTGCCGGAAAATATTCCTACAAAAATTTTTGTTAGAAATGAGCAGATTCAAGGAAAAACCAAAAACAAGTACCAAAGTGAACAAATAAAGTCAATAAACCCAGAGCGTAATACAGCTAAAATTATGACAAGACATAAAAACACTGCTGAAAATATACATTTGTCTAATATTAAACGTCCTAAAAAGAAATCTTATAAATTTATTTCAGATTCGTCGCAGTCGGAAATACCGCAGTCGAAATAAAGGACATAACACAAAATTTAGGAATTCTTCCTATCAATCTTGGACCTGCCAAATTGCAAAAATCCAGTCATACCTTTGTACATTTTTATGATTTAAACCCACTACTAGTAGAATATAATAATCTTAACTTACATTATATTAACGTTAGACGTAATATTTCCAATAAGCCATTTTTTCTGAATCTCACAGAAAAATCAGAGTCAATATAATAAAATAGTCTTGTTTATTTTGTAATCAGCAAATATATCACTAATAGTTTCCGGTTGTGTAAAACCTTCTTTTTGACAGGACCAATTTTTTCCTTGCTGGTATCGCATATTGCATTGTCTTTATTGGTGGCAAAGTAATGGATTTTGTGATGTGTGATAGATAGTGTGGAATCATAATGGTAACAAAAGTGATGTACGGGTTCTATTTTTATAAGAGTGACAAACTTATGAATTTAGATGCTGGATGTCACATGAGCCATGGTTTATGTTGATAAGATTGTTACGAATAAAAAAATTTATTGGTTGTGTTAATGTTCTGAAAAAGTCTTTAAAATACAATTTATCAAATAATAAATTATTGACCCTAGTAACAATTTTGATTAACAATACTTACAATAGTTACTGCTAATTTTAACTTTGTTTTTGACATGGCCATTTTCTTCTAGATTGGATATCACATATCTTTGGAACCTTATTGGTGGCAAAGTATTGATCTCGAGATGTGTGATAGACAGTGTCTAAGAATAATGGTAAATGAGTGGTGTTTGGTTTTTATGTTCATAAGAATGACAAACTTGTGGATGTAAATATTAGGCATTACGTGAGCCATGGCTAGGTCATTGATGAAGTTGAATAAGTTATACATTTATAATATCTTCATAATAATAATTTCATTGACCCTCGTAAATAATTTTCATAGTTCAATACAACTAATAAACCAGATTGTTAGCAAAATATTAATGGTACGCAGGTCAATAAAGAAAAGAAATATTATTTTTATACATATAAGAAACTCAAGAATTTTAATTACAAATTTTGTCTTCATGTTCGACTTCAATCAGATTTAGATTTTATTTCCAAAATGTAACTTTTAACTACCACGTTTAGTGGAGGATGTATTCGTGTTTTATATAATGATGTTCTACTTAATTTATACAAACTCACTTTGCACGTAAGTTTGAATTAATTATAATTTTTACCACTTGATATTTGAACTGTTCATATTTTAGCCTTGATAAAGGATTCAAATAAATCCGAAAGCTTGGAAGTAGTAAAAAAGAGTTTAATTTCTTAACCAGCCCAGATTGTGACGGAATCCCCAATAATTTAGTAGATTGTTTTCTAACTAGCCGTCAAGACTACTTCTTTTCTTTATATTTTTTTATATATATATATATATATATATATATATACAATACAGGGTGGGGCAATCTTCTGACATCGGAGGATTACATCGTTATGGTGAGAGATAGAACTTTATAGTTTTGTGTGAGCTAATACAGTTACTGAGGGCACATTTTGAAAATACCTTCGATTCTACAGGGTGTTCCAATACCACGTAGCAGCACAAACTTACATTTTAGGGGATGAGATAATGGAAAATCGTAAATATTTCATGATAATGGTCAAAAACAAGTATTTAACGTACACAAATAAAATGGTATTAAATTTTTACATGCAACCTCTTGTAAATTTTAACATTTCCAAGGCATATATTTTAATCGTAATTTTGGATGCATCTGCAATATCTAATCAATGAAATAAAATGTCTGCTGATACCGTAGGTACCTGGAATTACCAAAAATTTCATATTTATTCATGTTTCACTTTCAAGAATTGTTATTATAGGCTTGTTTGAGAATGGGCGAAACATAATCAAGCCATATTTTTGATTATATGAAGTGGGCTACTATCAAAATAGTATCTACAAATAAATATCAAAGAAATATTGCTGTATTCTTCGGTTGTGTTTAGGAAGTTGATTCAAACACAATACCTAGTTAACTTGTGGTTCCAACAAGATGAAGCATCTGTATATCACGTTCGTTGTGTACGTCGGTGGTTAAACAGACATTTTACCGACAGATGGATAGGACGTGGTGGACCAATTTCGTGGATCTCCAGTTCTCCAGATCTCCTCGATCTCCAGATCTCACACCGATGGATTTCTTTTTATGGGGATACATCAAGCAGCTTGTGTATCAAACGGAACCTACTACCAGAGAGGACGTGAAAGAAAGAATTCGTAACGCATTTTCCACAACTCCAGCTATGTTGGAAAGAGTAAGATCCTCGTTTTTGAAAAGAAATGTATGGAAGTAAATGGTCGCCATTTTGAACACTTAGCATAAACTACTATACTTTTTATAGAATGTCAATGTTCATTTATGTAAATATGAGTGTTCTTATAATGTTGGTTTTCATAATTGTTAGTTTTTCAAAAATAGAAAAAGTTGGAAAATAAATTACAAGCTTGCATTTTACATAACTAAGATATACTGTTTGTGGTGACTTAAGTAATTATTTCGTAAAGACTACAAACTGCTTTTATATTTATAAGTACTATAATGACATTAGCCTACTTACAGTAAGCAAAAATATTTCTTCCAACATAATTCCTTCTTTCCTTCCTCTAATGGTAAGAGTAGAAGTCAAATATATTTTAGATGCATCCAAAATTATGATTAGAATTTATGCCTTAGAAATGTTAAAATTCACAAGATGTTGCATGTAAAAATTTAATACCATTTAATTTGTGTATGTAAAATACTTGTTTTTGACCATTATCATAAAATATCTACGATTTTCCATTAACTAATGCCCTAAGTTTCCCACATAGCAATTTGACATCCTAAGCATATGCGTGGAATATTTTCAAGAAGAACATGGATGTGCAAAGTATGTTCTCAAATAATACCAAAACGAGTGCTATAAATAGATTATGTTGCGCCCTGGTCACATGCTGGTCAGGTTTTCAGAATGTGATGAAAGATATTCTTATAAGATGCTGAGTATTTACCCAGCACTAAAAAGCTCAAAGTGCCAACAAGCATGTGATAGCACATCCTTTTCACATGCTACGCATTTTCCAGCTATATAGGCCTTCTGATATACAGTACATCCTAGGCATATGTTATCGGCGTATATATTATATACCTATCCGAGCTATTAATCTCCTTCTATACATGTGCTAGTGTAGATGCTAGAAACATGCTAAGGATATTTCGTATTATTCGCAGGACCTACGCATATCCATTACACTTCCTTTTACGAAAAGAATGTACTTTGCACATGCTCTTCTGAAGTTTCTCGCTTGCAATGCATACACTTATTAGGTGCTATGTACATGATATAAAAGCTTTTTTGTCAACCTCTTATTTTTTATTTACCAATTACCAATGTAACATCATTAATTAGTGCAATGAAAAATCCTTGTTCTGGAGTGACCTCCATGCCATCTGTATGCCATGTTGATCACGGTAACCCCTACGCCAGGTAAGTATAATTCATTAGCTTTGGTCCGGTATTTAATTTCCGTAGTTACATATGAATCGGTGTAAAGCTACAAATAAACGTCAGCGCCCTCTTTCGATGAGTTTATGTATTATTTCGAATACTTTGTTGGGAAGGAACTCTTCTCAAATGTATTTCCTTAATAACATTATCTATATAGTTGTTCTCAATTGATGAATGTTTAATCAATAATCAAATTAATTTTATACACGCTGTATTTCTCAATTCAATTCCTAATTGAAGAAATGTAGATACTGTCTATACTCTTCCAAATAATGTGTTATTCACATGCGATAAAGCATACCTATGCTGAAACAGGATGTGATCGCACGTGCGAAGGACGTATTCAGTATGTGCGTTGAATGTACCAAATAATGTTCTATGTTTTATACTTTGCACATGCTTAAAATATAATATAAGGTTAATCATCAGCGTAGCATTTGCTTTAAATGTACCAAATAATATTCCATGTTTTATATATTGCTCATGCTAAGGATGGGCTTTTGGGTTCATTCTGATATCGGCAGATGCATATTTAAAATGAAAGGGTACAACACCAATGATGGCTTCGAATCTATTAAACGAAATTAGTACATATTTATTCATACATGTATGTAAAACGAATAAAACGTGCTGAAGATCTGATGTAAAATTACCTGACCTGATTGATAATCCTTATCACATGCTTAGGATATCTGTGAAATAAAATACTTCTGATATTCTTCAAGGTATATACTTAGCATATGCGCTGAATGTAGTGAAAAGGATCTTAGTTAATGGTAAATCATTATTACATGCTAAATTTATATTATTATAAAAAAAGCTTCAGGTGGACTTTTATGGTATGTGCGAATCATATGCGAAAGATCTACGAAAAAAAAAGTTTGAATCTGAAATTCTTAGCACTTGCTATGGATGTATGTACAGGGATGTGCTCAAAAGTATGTGGACAGCATATGCTAATCATGTACCGAGACGAACATCTTTTACGGGACGTTGAAGGCATATACTTGGCATATGAATCTTCTTTCAATGCTATGTGGGTTACTACATCGTTTGAAAGTTTATTAATTGTACTAACCAATTGTAAAAAGACTTATAGGGTGATTCATTTAAAAATTTTGAGATATTGCTTAATTTGCGTTTTGTTTCACCCTGTATTAAAGAAGCCACAGATAAAAAAAGTAAATTATACTGAGCACAGCCAATGATGTGGGTATGACATTTGAACACAAAGACCTGTTGATTTATTTCAATTTACTGTTCTGCAGAGTGTTAAAGAGGAGGTCTTTTTTGCTAATAATTGGCCATATCTTTGTAAAACACCCTTATAATACATTTGAGTGCTATATTTTTGTAACGCTCTCGGTGTGATCTTTTCGATTTTCAATTAAAATATAGTACGTTCCATTCAAAAAAAGTAAGTTTGTGCTACTACGTGGTTTTGGAACACCCTGTAGAATCGAAAGTATTTTCAAAATGTGCCCTCAGTAACTGTATTAGCTCACACAAAACTATAAAGTTCTATCTATCACCACAACGATGTAATCATGTAATCCTCCGATGTGTCAGAAGTTTGCCCCACCCTGTATATATATATATATATATATATATATATATATATATATATATATATATATATATATATATATATATATATATACAGTGCTTTTCAGATAAAAGTATCCACCTTTAATAACTTTTGTAATACTGGTATTTAGAAAAAATCCAAAAACACGTCAATTTATGTTGGAAGGGGCAAGCATTATGGCTTATTATGACTTACTGGAAAAGCCACCCCCTCACCCCTAGCAGCATCCCCTTTATTTTTTTAAATTACTTTTCATATTTTTGATGTAAAATTTGGATACTCCTCTTTGAGCTGATTTCAAAAATGTATAATACTTGTAGGTTAAAGTGGTTAGTTTATGAGATAAACAATTTTTCTTTTAAGAGCACAAATTTTACTTATTTTTTACTTTCACCTTATTTGCCTGTACTAAAATGGGTTGTACAACAGTTCAAACTCTTTAATCTTTTTAACTGTCCTATTTATTCTACTTAAAAAATCCAAACAACAAAAAACTCTACTTTTTATTAAAGTTTGACATTGTCAACTAGAATTTGTAGTCACTATTGATAGTGTAATTTGATACATTATTTATTTTGTTTCTCTGAAATGGTTTACTCTTCGCAAGAAAGAATTGAAATTGTAGGTTTATACTACCAAAATAATAATTGTGCAAGAGCTGCTGCTAGAATATTTAACGAATTACATGACGGAAGACATGCAACTCATAAGTATGTAATTCAACTGATGGAGAAATTTACCACAACAGGGTCTGTTTGCAATAAAGTGCATAAGCGAGAGGGACTCGTAAATAACGAAGCAATCCAAGTGGCAATTTTAGGGCAAGTCAGCTTAGAGGCTCAACCCCAATCGTTGTCAACAATAAGTAGAGCGATCGGTGTTTCATCTTCTACAGTTTTCCGAGTTCTACATAAATTCAAGTACCACCCATACAAAGTTAAGTTGGTGCACGAGTTGAATGAAGATGATTTTGATCGTCGTCTAGAGTTTTGCGAATCAATGACGCAAATTATCAATAACAATCCACAATTGTTAAACAATATTTGCTTTTCTGATGAATGCTCATTTTCATTAAATGGCTTAGTAAGTAGGCATAATTTTAGATATTGGGCTGAAAGTGATCCACATATTATGCGTGAATTCCATACACAACATCCCCAAAAGTTAAACGTTTGGTGTGGTATCCTAGGTGACCACATTGTCGGACCTTTCTTCATCAACGGAAATTTAAATGGTGAATCATATCTTGAGTTACTCAGGGAAGGGGTTGACCCACGTATTACAACAATAATAGAAAATGATGATAACCTTTCCGAAGACTTACTGGTATTTCAACAAGACGGAGCTCCCCCACACTATGCTATGCCTGTCCGACAATTTTTAAACGAAACATTCCCCGCTCGTTGGATAGGTAGAAGGGGGCAGATGATGGAGTGGTCACCTAGGTCACCGGATTTAACACCCCTAGACTTCTTTTTATGGGGGTATTTAAAAACAAAAGTTTATGCTACCCAACCAGAATCTCTGGATGATTTACGAGAGAGGATAGAAAATGAATGTCGACAATTGAATCCAGCCGTATTAAGCAATGTCAGAGAGGCATTTCAAAATAGATTATACCATTGTATGGAAGTGAATGGTACTTATTTTGAACACTTATTGTAACTTCATAATAAATAGCACAGTTGAAAAGATTGAAGAGTTTGAACTGTTGTACAACCCATTTTAATACAGGCAAATAAGGTGAAAGTGAAAAATAAGTAAAATTTGTGCTCTTAAAAGAAAAATTGTTTATCTCATAAACTAACCACTTTAACCTACAAGTATTATACATTTTTGAAATCAGCTCAAAGAGGAGTATCCAAATTTTACATCAAAAATATGAAAAGTAATTTAAAAAAATAAAGGGGATGCTGCTAGGGGTGAGGGGGTGGCTTTTCCATTAAGTCATAATAAGCCATAATGCTTGCCCCTTCCAACATAAATTGACGTGTTTTTGGATTTTTTCTAAATACCAGTATTACAAAAGTTATTAAACGTGGATACTTTTATCTGAAAAGCACTGTATATATATATATATAATATATATATATATACGTATATATGTATACATGTTTATTTGCAGCACTAGAACTTTCTTGAATTTACGAATTAGAACATTCAGGAATAAACCATTGTATTGCCTTGTACGCTTCAAGAAGTCTGAATATTACCTGTTATTATTATTACCGTTCTAGAAAGGTCGCATTCATAGTTTGCGACAGGACCGGCTTCTGAATTACTGAGTTCGTAACAGTATTAATTAATCGTTATTGTTACTATCGCTGTTGAATACATTATCCAACACTGTAAGTTTTGTACTTGTACTGTAATCATTCAAGTGTGGCAACGTTGTCTAAACTTTTCATTTGTCACTGGACGTTTGACTTGTCAAGTCATTTTGGTCCAGTAGCGTAGCTAAAAGTGAGGTTAATTCGCAATTGGGAGATATTTTTTCATCACAAATTCATGGTTTTGTACCAACAATTGTAACTCTACCTCAGTGTTATCTCAACAATTCTTTGTAATAAGTGTGAATATTGTACAAATTGAAATATAGTGCGAATAGTTGAAGTGATGTCGCGTGCTTCCCTTCATCCTTTCATCTTCATGCTCAGCCATAAATAGACTGAACAATCACTGTTCACTGTGGAATGAGGGATTTATACAGGGTGATTCATCAAGAATGTCCAATCTCTGAACTGTAGATTCTAGACCTCAAAATATGATGATTCTGCTCAACATGCCTTATGCAAATATTGCTAGCTTCCGAGATATGGGGTGTTCAAAGTTTAAATTTAATTTTTGAATTTCGCAACAATTTTTTATGTTTTCACAATTTTTCTTTGAAATTGGCAATTTCACGTTTTTTGGCATGAGGAATCATAATTTGCACTCTAATTCAACATTGCTAATAGAGGGCGCTAGTTACACTTGTTTGTGTTAATTGAATCAAAGTAA